>ML685831.1:4315631-4373537 GCA_007922175.1 Pelusios castaneus
TCTTTCTTTCTTTCTTTCTTTCTTTCTTTCTTTCTTTCTTTCTTTCTAAGAAGGAATTATACAAAATAATCCCAAAGCCTCTGTGGTGAATAGCTTGTTGCTTGTACTGCTATAGAAAAATTAGAAAATTTGAACAAAATGACAACTAATCAATAGGTGCGTCTACACTAGCAAGTTAGGTCAACTTAAGGAGGCTTAAGTTGACCTAAACAAAGCCACGTCCACTCTGGGCTTTTCTTAAGTCGACTTAAGCACTTCCTTAAGTCAATCTAAGGAAAGTTTAAGTCGACTTAACACTTTGTTTTAGGTTGATTTAAGCCTTAAACTGATTTACAGTCAGAGTGGACAGGGATTAGCACCTAAATCGACCTTATTAAGTTGACTTAAAGTGTGAAGTCGGCTTAAAAAGATCAACTTAACTTTTTCTAGTGTAGACATTCCCTAAGTCGACCTTATTAAGTCGACTTAACAAAGTCAATTTAACTTTTCTAGTGTAGACATAGCCAATGTTAGCATAATAAACAATTGACTTCCCTGCACATTCCAGCCAAGTATAAGAGCTAGTGCCCTGGTTTTGTTTTTGTTTGTTTGTTAGTTTAACGTTCAGATTAATTATTCTCCTTTTCAATTTCTTATTGGTAAATTTGAGTGTCCAACTTGAAACACCTTTTCAACGGGCTTATTGTCCATATGTACTGAGCATACACCCTCTGAAGCTCAGGCTCCACCCAAAGATAATTTTTATTCATGTGTGGCAGAAGCTGACATTCAATGGGATAAAAGCATTATGACACTCCTGGTATAGGTCAGGAGAAAATTACTTTGGTTGTCTAAGAGCCTAGTCCGTTGAAGTGTATGGAAAGACTCCCATTGACTTCAACAGGTACCGATTCAGGTCTTAAATGTGTAACTGTATTACCTAAAAACTAATTGTGCTAGCAGCTAGAAGATGCTAAGTCTGGTTTAGAAAGTCTTACCAGTATCTGTGTTGTTTTGCGATTCTGTAGTGGTAGTAACCATATAAGTGCAACCACCCTACCTCTCTCCTTCCCTCTCTCTCAGTAAAATAAAATTAATGAATCAGACTCCAGAGGCATTGCCTTTGGTTTACTAAGAGAACTTCTTTAAAGAATTTTTTTATGCTTCAAACTTTTCATAGAAACATATTGTACAATATAAAAAGATATGCAAATAGCTGCACTATAGAATTTTGTTTTTCTTCATTTGCAAGTCCATTACTGATTCTGGATTTGTATAACACAAAAGTATTTCAGGCCCATTTTCCTCTGCTTCATAGAACTTGCTGTTTTGTTTTGAAAAGTATTGAGGATCAGATAGGAGGTGGGAAAAATTCTGGTTAATCAATTTCAGTCATCAGTTGCCATAGTGTCTGGGTACTAATATCTTAATGGTGATCAAAGTTTTGTCAATGTCTGCCTCACCTCATATTCAGGCAGGAAATGCAAAACTAGATGTTATTGACTAATAGAGAGGAGCCTAGAAAGATGCACAAATTCTACTTTTCTGTGAAATTAACTTAATTGATTTCACTGGATAGAGATCAGTTAATATGTATTTATTAGCTACAGATCACTTAAAAGCCCCCGTTTTGGTAAGGTGGAAAAAGCACTTTAAAGTAATGCATTCATACTTTAAAATCTAATATTCTTACTTAACACTATGCTGGTGAATAGTCTTGTTGTCATTTTTATTTGTATCTGATATATATTTCACTTGATATTCAATCATGGATTTGAATGCATGGTGCTTTTGGTTTTAAAGACTTGAATGAATTTCTGCATCTTTGAAAACACAAACTGCATATGACGTGAAATGTTCCTTAATAGGTTTCAGTAGAGTGCCTTTGAGCTCAGTCAAATGTTTACATGATCACTTAATTGGAAAAGAGACAGCAACAATTTAAGATTTTTTCCACCTTTCCTTGTGTTCAAATACCTAACCCCAAATCTGGAAAAAACTGTGTAAAATATAGCTGTGCAAAACTATCTGAGTAGCTGATTTTATCAGCTTTCTATTTTATTTTACATATGTATATAAATTAGAATTGGGAATTTTAGACATACCTTAAGAAAATAAAATATATTTGACTGAGGATACAAAGTTTTGGGTTTGTTTTTGTTTGTTTGTTAATATTAAGTTTACATTACAAAGTAAAACTAGCACTTGTACCTCTCTTGTTTATCTCATGGGTGAACCCTGTTTGTATTGCTGTAGGTTGGGAAGTGGGGGAGTTATTACTATGGTAGTGTCTAGATCCCCAATCACAGACCAGGGTCCCATTGAGCTCTATGAACTCCAAACAAAATATCAGTCCCAGCAACAAAGAATTTACAATTTCTAGCATATTTATTTCAAGCTCTGTGTAATCTGAAGCTAGTTTTAGATTTGATAGTGTACTTAATCCTTTTTTTTATTTGAGGCAAATAACATAAGAATATCTAAATATTAACACAGCAAATATTACAATAAACATTTGCTAAATATAAAAGGCTTAAGTTAGATAAAATATCCAGCCCAAATTCTCTAGTCCTCCCAATTATTTTAAATAGGTAGCAACTATGATTAAGAAGATTTGGTTATCAGAACTGGCAGTGAACTGACTCCTGGTAGTTGCTAAAGAGTTGATGGTTCCAAGTGGATTGAACCTCTACTTCCTTTTTTCTTTTTCTTTCTTTTTTTTTAATCTCTGGCTAACTTTATACTCTCAGCAACTATAGAGGATACTGTTTCATGTTCCTCAACCAATCAGAGGTAAGAATGATATATATATATAAAACAAAAGTTTTCCAGAGGAGATGACCTTAAGGGAACACACTAAAAGGGCAGGGAAGGCTGTGCGGGAGTACTTCACAGTGGTAAGACTTCTTGTATGAGGAATTTTAAAACACTTGAATGCTTTTGTTTGTGAAAGGTCAGATGGCCAGTATAACTGTCCACTCTCTACACTGGCCATCCAAACTCTTGCAAACAAAAGCATTCAAGTGTTTTAAAATTCCTCATACAAGAAGTCTTACCAATGTGTAGTACTTGTTTTTTCCCTTTTTAGTATGTTCCCTTAAGGTCGTCTCATCTGGAAAACTTTTGTGTCTTATATATATATATATATATTAAATCAACATAATATTCACAAGATTAAATTAAACTTCAACCCTTTTCACACCTTTGTAAGAGAAAATCACTGACTTTTTGCTTTCATGAAACAAGTTGTTTTTTTATTGGAAATATCCATTGTGTGTATGCAAAAAGATTGCTGAGCAGATAACAGGATCATTCTTAAATATGTTCTAGGGAAGTCCCCAATACAGTAAAACATGGGACCACTCCTTCACATGTGAATAGTTCCATATGACCTGAGATTAGCATTCTATTTAGGGATTTTGTCATATACTGCAATGGGGCTACTCATATATGCTTAAAGTTAAACATGCACTTAAGAGCTTTACGGGATTGGAACCTAATTCAAAGTACAAATTGAAATTAGTCTACATTAAATTTATTTTTAACCTGAAATTGATTGCTAATTAAATCAAAGTAGTTTATGTGGTGGATCTGGAGCTGCTCTGTAATAATTTACTACTTTACTGGCTGTTTACTTTTATTATGAAGATTTTTGCTGTATGAATACATTGGATTAACAGAATGAAGGGATGTCTGGAAAAACAGGCAGGAAGCAAAAGAGTAGTTCAGGATAATCACTTCTTAGCAAACATTTGATAGTTGTTAAGGGATAGTGCCAGGACAGGAAAGGGCCTGCAAACACAGAACATCAAAGGAACTCTGGCAGGATTAAATGGTATCATCTATCAAGAGGGGTAGCACTTGTTCAGGGGTCCCAGACTTAAACAAAGAGACACACTAGGGTTGTCTGAAGACGGGGTGCTGGTTAAGAGTTCCTGAGGGAGGTATCTGTCACTCAAGGAAGGAGAAGTGGAGCTGGTTATTGTGCAGCTGACTGATTGGCAGATAAACATCAGCTGTCATCCTCCTTAGTAGGGGAGGCTATATCTAGGCTGGCTGGAAGGAAGCAGTGGGGTTGAAGGGAGGTAGCCACAACAAGTAGGGGTTCCCCCCCCCCCCCGGCCCAAACCCCTGCAGCTACTGTTTGAAATGAGACTGTCTTGTAAATAGAAGGTGATGGGGAACTACAAATAAAGGTATTGGGTGATTGCACCATTCTAGAAGTATCTGGCTTGTCTGTCAGCAGAAGAGGGACTGGAGCTGAGGGGTACAGGCGTGACCCATGACAGTCACCATCAAAAGATGGTAAATTCTAGATGAGGTAGACATGTCTGCTGACTGCTCTCTTCAGTCCTTTTGCTTTTTTCTCTAACACTTCTTTCCAGTTGTTAAAATGAACAGTAATTTTGTTTTAAGAAGGCTCTTTGGTCATTATATATCACAGGTCACAAACTCACAAAATGAAGAACTATGAGTAACTGAACTCATGGTTTTGTTTATTTGTTTGTTTCACAGGGTAAGCACAGTGGCTTCATAGAGTACTTCAGTACTCAGTCTGAGAGTGAGAGAACTGCAAAATTCCACCCCAGGTTAGCTAAAACTAGGAGGCCTGGTACCTAAGGGTGCACTCCGAGACAAACTGAGCTATAACTATACATTTGTAGTGTGGTTATCCCCAATGTTTGTATTCTGGAGCAAAACTTTGGTAAATTCCAACCTTTTTTGGCCTTGAAAAAGCAGTTGGAGTTTGTCCACATGGGTCTTTTCAAATTATCTCAAGCTGGTTAATGTATTTTTAATCAGTTAACTAACAGTTTAAAAAAAAAAATCTAGTGTAGACATATCCTCAATGAGGAGTGGGTTAATGAGGAATGGGTTTTGTAGTAGCTATGAGTTTTTTGGTTTTTTTTTTTAAACAAAATTAGGTTCTTTAATTTGTCTTCCATTTTTGTTTGCTTTAAAAAAAAAAATCTTGGGGGGAGGGCACTTTGCAGTCAGTAAAATCTTGAGATTGACAATACTGCTCTGATTCTTTCTTTCCTGTGTAATCCACAAACAATACATGATAAAATCCCTAATATTAAACAAATTTGAGAAGGCATGCCATTAACTCTTAAATGGTAATTCCAGTTACAATAGAACATACTGGAATAGTTTAAAATATAAAAAGGGATGGTGTGACAATGTTCTAAGAAAACTTCACAAAATCAAGAATTGGCTTCCATAAATAATCCTTAATTGACAATGATGCTAAGGGGGAAAAAATGTTTTAAACAAGTCAGTTATAAAACAGCTGATGACAGTTTCTATTATTAACCACTGCACTTACTGTATTGAAAGTTACTTAGGGCCTGTCTAAGAGTGATGTGATAAGTAAAGTAACATGCTGCACTCTAGTTGCCCTGGGTAGACCCTTTTGGGGAGCTCTAAAAGGTACATAGTTTGCATATGGCAGCAGGAGCTACATGGACAGTTGGAACAAAAGCCATTAGCATGCTTTACAAATCACAAACCCCTAGTGCACTTTGTGAAGACAAGCCCTTAGCTCATTAGAAGACCAGTGGCATTCAGTAGGGCATAGAAATTAGGTAAGTTTTGTTTTGTGTTCCATCACAAGAGAAGAGTGATTCTCAGCATGTTTTTAATGCCCAAGGGCCTAGCAATCTCTAGAAACTGGCAAGAATGTTTGCCAGCAATTTCTCTAGAAAGCTTCCGTAAATTGAATTATGTTTGAGGTAGCACTTTTAGAAGTTCAAGAATATTTTTCTCTTCTCATTTTGTATCTTTGGGGAAAAAATAAAATGAACCGAGAGGCAATTCATCTCATCTTTGACTTGTAAGATGTCTAAAAATGATGCTCTACTTTCATAGTTAAGAACCAAATTCTTTTTTGTCTCATTAAGGGCTAAAAAATTATTCTGGCGGGCCATCGAGCAATATGCAAAAGATTTTTTAAAAGTGGTTAAAAATATATATATCAGCTTCATGATTGAGCAGTCAGTATTTCTTTTTATATGTGTTGTTGCTTGTCACGTGGCTCATGATTTGAGATGTTATCTAGCTAGTTATAATGTCTTGTCTTTTATGATCTACTCAAACCTTACAGATTTAGTGTATCTCTTCAGAAAATGCACTGCAAATAAACCTTTTATAATGTGCCTGAGGCTTACCTATGTGATATAATAAAATGGGGAAACTGTTCAGTTCCACATTAATACCAAAGTTCACCAGTTTCACTATACAAAATGAGCATGGATTCTGGTATGCTACTAGCATGTTACCACTGTTTTTAAAAGATTTTCTTTTTTGTTATAAATTCAATCTTCTAAATTCAATTTCTAGCTATCTAATCTCAGGAAAGTGTTTGTTTGAAACTTTTCTTTATGAATTATTCTGAGACAAAGCGCCATCATGTTAGGAGTAGTGTTACATTTTATAGAAGTTAGAAGCTTGTATACCTCTATTATAATAGCACTTCATAAAATATGGAAAATATTTGACACTTATATTTGCCTCTGGAGCCTGAAAATATGCAACAGGCATATTAGTCTGCAGACAGCGAGGGACCAACTAAAACGAATTTGAATACACAACTTATAGTGATCTTGTATGATTTATTAAGCATCAAAAAAGTTAAAGAATGCTTGCTAACTAATACTGTAATATAACTGTGTTCTCTTAAAGTAATGAGGAAATATTAGTTAAATGAAACGATAATTGGAACCAGTAAGAGAATCTGAAAAACAGTAAGAGAGAGAAGAATGAACAAATGGGAAGAAAAGTGTAATATCTTTATTAGTAGGTAAAGATATTTAAAAGAACCTGTAGCCTTGAGAGTAAATGAAAGAGGGATCTGTTGTATTGGTAGCAGTAGATAAAAGGACAGCAAAATTAAATGGCAGGAGGCCAGATTATAAACATTTCAAGTGCTATCTGAACTGGGTGGTGTAGTCCTAGTGCCTGATGGAGACTGTGCTATTAGATGAGTCAGGAGAACAAAACTTTGAGAGCACCTTGGTGAAGGTTGTTTCAAGAAGCTCTGTGTACCAGAGGGATTCTCCAAAGTTTGTATTCTAATTTTTGTGCAACCATGAAAACTTGAAACATTTTTGGTGAATGAAAGTTGGTATTCTAACATCATCACATGACTTTAGGAGCTGCCTTTAGGCTTTGAGAAAAACACCAAATATCCTAGAGTTTCACTACATTTTGTGAACCTGAGAATGGTATATTGAAAGAGATGATCATTTGAAGTACAAGAATGGAAAGCTTAATTGTGTTCTGCTGGTCCTAAAATCTGAGTGCAAGAAAATAAAAACAAATTGTTTAAAAAACAAAACAAACAAGCAAACAAAAAATTGGCCAGCTGCTGTTCTTATCCAGAGTTGGGATACACCCAAAGAATTTAACAAAAATGTATTTTACTATTTTGGTTAAATGGTTGTGATTTTAAGATTCAGTAATAACCACATACTTACATGGGTGCCATTGACGCAGCATGGCAAATTCAAAATGGTGTATATTGCCTAATATCAAGGTTGCTATGCAATTTCTCTTGCTTAGAATGAGAGATTAAATTACTTAATTCTTAACAGCTTAATTGATTGACAATTATTTATTAAAATAAATGTGTGTCAAATTCTGTTTCCAGTCATATTCCTGGTACTGAGGTTGCACTGGTGTAACTGAGAACAGAATTTGGCCCTCTGATTGTTCTTGGTATTTACATTCAATGCAGATTAAAATATTCAGTTACATTTGGACCACAGTGAGGATTTCTGACTTATACATAAATAAAGAAGTACAATGGTAGCAATATGAAGAATTTATTTCTAATAAATATGCGTAGTCAGAGTGAATACTGTGCATTCCTGTTACTGAAGTCAATGGCAAAGTCCCTCTGGCTAGGTCTACACTTTTCAAAATAAGTCAATTTAGCATGTCCACCCTGTAAATTTAGGTCGACTTAAACTTGACCTTGCCAAATCTACTTAAAGCGTCCACACTGGATGCCTAAGTCAACTTCTAGGGGCTAGGTAGACCTGCGAGTGGTCCATTGTGGGAGGGGGGCACCCCTTTAAAAGTGCCAGAGGGCTCAGCATTTTCCCTATTGTACTAAAGTATATGGGGGCTAAGCAGGACAGGGATAGGGGCAGGGTACAGGAGCAGGGTGGGTAGGGCTGTGTCCTGCCCTGTGGGTAGGCACTCCAGGCGCTGGCTGTGCTAGGCACCCTGGCAGGAAGGTCAGTGGGAGAGCCTTGGGAACCCTTAAAGTTAACTTAGGGCTAAGCCACATTTACACTGGCTTAAGTCAACTTAATAAAGGATCAGGCCCTACATATGTATTATAGGTGGAGCTAATGTCATCACATGTTACTAAGGTTTTCTGACACTTCTCATTATAAGACCCTGTCTCCAGTTGCTCATAACTTTGCCAGCATTTCAGGCTAAAATTTTCCATGCTGTGTATCTACCTGAGGCTGAAAGAAAGAAAGAAAAGTTTCAGCTGAAATGGTTAGACTGTTTTTGAAGAATGAGACTAGGCAAAATGCAATGTTTTGCCTATATTAAAAGAGATTCTTCCCATTTAAGTAAGAATCTTGGGCATCTCCATGAGTTGAAGCAGGGACCTGAAATTTGTTAGGGAGGTATCAGGGACGTGCCCTTTGTTACCCATGTGAAAATCCACCAATTTTGGTAAAGTTCAAAGCCTTCCAAAATTCTCCTTTCACACATGTTCAGTAGAGTTTTGTTAGAGTTTGGCAGCTACATTCACTGAAGATTCAGTATGCCCTGAGCATGCTTATCCCTTTGCAGCTCCTAGGTGCCAATCACACCACTCATGTGCCAGCAACCCCAGGGATTGAGGACTTTCTGTGGTTTTCCTTTTCCTGGTTGCCTATGACTGCTGTAGCATTGGGCACAGGAAATGAGGGCAGGAAGATGATCTTTTTGTACTTTCAAAGCTCCCTTTTCTGGTGCATAGGCAATGTGGAGGAGGAAGTAGAGGGAACAAGAGCTGACCTTAAGATTGGGGTGAGGAAAGAGAGAGAATAAATTGGGATCAGGCACCTCAGCAAGAAAGACGGGAACCAGGAGCTAGGACTAGGCTGGTCCAGCAGACTGGAATGGAATGCCACTGTAGATATGGTGGTGGTAGTGCTTGTGGGTCTGTGGCATGAGAGTTGAGATTGGAGGAAGAACTGTGCAGGGGAGATATTGGGCTGGCTTGACGAGGTGACTAGAACAAGGACTGAGGAGGGGAAGAGACTTGTACAAGAGTAAAGTTAGAGCTGGACACTAGGCCTCTGCCTGAGCCACTGGTTGTTATGGTAATGGGGTCGTGAGCAGCAGACCTTTCCTCCTTGTAATTGGAAGTTTAGTAAAAAAGTGTTATCTCTCTTTTCTCTCCTTTCTTCTTACAGTTTGTAAAAGAAATATAACTGAGAAAAATACTATATATTCTCTCCTGCGTAAGATCCTTGGAGAGAACGTGTTTATCGTCTTTCTCCCCCTTCCCCACACTTGCTAAATGCTTGGTCAGTAATTTATAGGCATTTCTGTAACAAAAGTAAAATTGTAGAGTGTGCAGCCTGTGCACCATTGGCTAAACCTGCAAACAACAAACAAAGGTGGGTATAATTATATTCACCACATAGTTACTAATATTCATTGCTTGGCTGTTAATGTAACCAAACGTCTTTGGGGAGTTGTCATGAATGTAAGCTTTTACATATTTTCAAGTATAAAAGGATTGTAATTCACTCCCCTCTTTGCTCACTTAGGGTATCAAGAGGAATGAGCAGGAGCAGGCAATAGAGGATAACGTTCAACCCAATCTGCCTCTGGGACTCCCTGTCTCTCATAGACTTTAAGGTCAGAAGGGACCAGTATGATCATCTAGTCTGACCTCCTGCAAAATGCAGGCCTCAAGACCTCCCCCACCCACTCCTACAATAGGCCAACAACCTATGACTGAGTTATTTACCTCCTTAAATCATGATTTAAGGACTTAAGATACAGAGAATTCACCGGTAGGTGAACCATGCCCTGTGCTACAGAGGAAGGCGAAAAGCCCCCAGAGCCCAGGCCAATCAGCCCTGGGGGAAAATTCCTTCCTGACCCCAAATATGGTGATCAGTTAAACCCTGAGCACGTGGACAAGTCTCAACAGCCAGTTATCCAAGAAACAATTCTCTGTAATAACTCAGAACCCACCCCATGTACTCTCCCCTCTTAGGCCACTTGTAAATCCACCATACGTAGCCAAATATCAGTCAATTTCCAAAATAGGCTAATCATACCAATCCCTCCATAAATTTATCAAGCTCAGATTTGAAAGCAGTTATGGTTTTTGCCCCCACAACTCCCCTTGGAAGGTTATTCCAGAACTTTACACCTCTAATGATTAGAAACCTGCATCTAATTTCAAGCCTAAATTTCTTGATGGACAGTTTATAACCATTTGTTCTGGTGTCCACATTGGTGCTGTACTCAAATAATTCCTCTCCCTCCCTGATGTTAATCCCTCTGATGTATTTATAGAGAGCAATCATATCCCCCCTCAGCCTTCTTTTGGTTAAGCTAAACAAGCCAAGCTTCTTGAGTCTCCACTCATAAGGCAGGTTTTCCACTCCATAGACCATCCTTGTAGCCCTTCTCTGCACCTGTTCCAATTTGAATTCATCCTTTTTAAACATCGGGGACCAGAACTGCACACAGTATTCCAGATGGGGTCGCACCAGTGCCTTGTACAGCGGCACTAACACCTCCCTGTCTCTACTTGAAATACCTCTCCTGATACATCCTAGAACCGCATTAGCTTTTTTCACAGCCACATCACATTGGCAGCTCATAGTCATCCTATGATCAACCAGTACTCCCAAATCCTTCTCCTCCACAGTCTGTTCCAACTGATGCGTCCCCAACTTATAGGAAAAATGCTTGTTGTTTGTCCCTAAATGCATGACCTTGCACTTCCCATTATTAAATTTCATCCTGTTCCTGATACTCCAGTTTACAAGGTCATCCAGATCTACCTGTATGGTATCCCGATCCTTCTCCGTATCGGCAATACCTCCCAACTTGGTGTCATCCGCAAACTTTATTAGCACATTCCCGCTTTTTGTGCCAAGGTCAGTAACAAAAAGGTTGAACAAGATCGGTCCCAAGACAGATCCCTGAGGGACTCCACTGGTAACCTCCCTCCAGCTTGACAGTTCACCCTTCAGTATGACCCACTGTAGTCTCCCTTTTAACCAGTTCCTTATCCACCTTACTATATTCATATTAATCCCCATCTTCTGTAACTTAACTAATAACTCCCTATGTGGAACTGTATCAAATGCCTTGCTGAAATCTAAGTAAATTAGGTCCACCGCATTCCCTTTATCTAAAAAATCTGTTATCCTTTCAAAAAAGGAGATCAAGTTGGTCTGGCAAGATCTCCCTTTTGTAAAGCCATGTCGTCGTCGTCGTCGTCGTCTTCTAACAAAGACTGAGGCAAGGAGCTGAGGGGCAAAGAACTGGAAGAGTGAGGAGAAGACTGAAGGGGACAAGGAGAGTAGAAATCAGGCTTGGGAAGCATAAGACAGAAAGGTCTGTAACCACAAGCCACTCTGCCCTCCAGAACCCAAGATTCCTGGGTTTTACTGTTCCTCTGTCAGCAAATATCTGTGAAATCTACCAGCAAAACATGGATTCCATCCCACTCTAGTAGCTGGAGATTTATAAAGCTCTGAATGGGATGGCCTGGTTATATTCAAGACCTCCTCTCTGAGCCTTCACCTGAGGGGTATTTGTGCTCACATACTACAAGATGTTTAGCTGTTCTGTCATCACACTTGAAGTCAGTGGAAAATTAAGACTATGTTGTGGCAGATTTGAGGGTGGGGAGTTCGCTCCTTCTTGAAATTCGCCTCATTTCTTTTCTTCCCACTTTTTTTTTTTAAACACCTAAAAACTTACTTTTTCAGAGCTGTTTTTAAATTACTATCCTGGCAGCTGTTTTTTGGTTCCTCATTTACCACCTTGTCTGTAAGTTTGTTAAGGTTGAGGTGGTCTTTTTTTAAAATTAGTTAATGAGAAATTGGCATTATGATTGTTCTGTGTCCTGAGCATTTGCAGAAGAAGGGTGCTTTATAAATAGACTATTATTTCTTTACTGTGTTACCTCAACTGGCCAAAGTCATTGTGGTAGACCTTAAAGTTCCAACCCTGTGGAAGAACCATGTGGGTGTCAGTTCAATATCTCATGATAAAATGTCTGTCTTTGTTTTTCCAATTTGATTTTTAAAAACTTATGAATTACACACACACACAACTACATTAGAAGAACCTTTCTAAGGTAGTAATGTCAAATATTCAAAGGTAAAAAATGCCAGAATTAAAGTTGCCTGTGTAACTGAAGTCAATAGGAGTTCTGCTCTGAACATATATAATGCTGAGAAGTCTGGGAAAAATCAAGTCCTAGCTGTCTCAAATTGGGCACCCAACATTATTGGAAACTTTTGACCTTAATCTCTCTGTGCCTCAGCATCCCACCTGTAAAATGGGGATAATAATAGCCCCTCACCTCAACGGGTGTTAGGAAGATAAATTATTAATATCTGTGAAGGTCTCAGATACTGTAGTGATAAGCACTGTATAAAAGCTGTTGAGAAAATTAAAAATTCTTCAGAGCAGGGTTTGAATAGTACATAGAAATAAGAGAGAGGGCCACATATTGAACAATCAGGAGCAAACAAAACATTGAATAGCTGCTTATTCAGAGATCATTGTCCATTCTGTACACTGAATGAGGCAAGTGTCTTTTGCGAAATATAGTATGAGATCATATAATTAAACACCCATTAAGGTATCATAATGCATAACCACAAGGGAGTTGATTTAAGGTTATACCAGCAACCTCAATTTGGGAATTTCTTAATTTTGAGTTCCTGACTCTGCAAAATTACCTTTTATTAATGGTGTTTTTGTGTGTAGCATGTCAAATTATGTATAATACATGAACAGTTGTGTGGGTGCAAAAGGCATTTGGCCAAATATTTCCTTCATGCATGTACACACAAATCTCATTGAGTTCAGTTGTGTTCATGAGTCTGAAGGTAGAATTTGGCCTTTCCTCTTAGCAATTAATCAGTTTTGCACTCGTAATAATGTATTTTTGTGAAAAGAGTGTTTCCTTTGTATATGAAATAGGGAAAATGGCACTCACAGACCAAAAGTCACAGTGATAGCCACTTACCAGGAAAACAATAAAAGAGAAATAGTAGTATACTCACTGAGGTATTTGCCATTCTACTGAATAAATATCTGTTGCCTCCAGTTGTGTTGACCTACCTTACAGGCTGATGGTGAACACTGTTTTATGCACTATTTAATAGCTGGATTACAAATACTAATCACGAAATGAGCTCAAGCATTGCTTCTTGAATATTTGGAGTCCAGTGCTTTGTTTGCAGGCCTTTTAATATAGACTCACAGTGTAACTAATAGGCATGCACGATAGAAGAAATGTTCCTTTCTGCCCATATCTTTAGGGCTCCCACAAATCCTATCTGTCAATGAAAATGATGTTAAAGTTCTACATTTGCCATAATCCAAAAATGACAGGTCATAGGATTAACACAGGCTGTTCAAATGTGATAAAATAAATGAATATAAATCAGCTGTAGAGGAAAACACGGTATTACTGGAACATAACCAAATTATATATGTAAAGATATACTCCACAAAATAGGTCAGAAATACATGAGTAGACTGATTTGCATACTGTTTTTAATGTGAACTCTGTGTGTAGCCTTAATCTTATTATATGAAGCCTCAATATATGTGAGTATTAATAATGTACTCTCACAAATGTAAATAATCATAGATTTGTCTGGCTATGTAGTCTCCTCCCCCCAGCCCTGTAACATAAAACTTGAATATTAGGGGTTTTTTAAATGGGTGGTTGTGACACAGTTGCCTTTTCTACCTTTTGGATCATCTCAAAAAGCCTGGACAATTCTGTATCCATTAAGTACCCTTTTATCAGTACAGCCTCATGCAGCAACAGACAGGTGGAAGTAAACATCCCATTTAGTCCACCCTTTAGGGAAGAGGGTAATATGTTCTCATCTTGAGAATCTGTCTCCATTGGCCCTGCCAACCTTTTTCTTGCACTTCCTTCCTAACTTTTAACTGTTCCAACCTGATGGGGTGATTGGTTACATGAGCTTGTCAAGCCCCTGACTAATTGGGCCATTGAACATCCATCTCCTTTAACTCATTTGCTATGGCAGGCCAGATTTGACTTAAATGTCCTTAAAGTGGGCCATACATGCCATTACCTGAAATACTAGGGCACTCTCTCTGTTAGGGAGAGAGTGTGGTCCCAAGAAGCGTAGTCACAGGCTGGATGGAATTGATTCTCGGGCCATATCTGGCCCGCAGGCCGCATGTTTGACACGTCTGATTTAAGTCTACACCAGGGGACAGCTAGTATATTAGGCTATGTCTACACTAGAAAAAGTTAGGTCAACTTTAAGTTGACTTAATAAGGTCGACTAAAGACCAGGGCCATCCGTAGGGAGGGGCGAACGGGGCGATCATCCTGGGCTCCGTGGTTAGGTGGGCCCCGCGCTGTCCTCCTCCCAGTGGGGCAGTGCGGGGCCTGAGCCATGGCCCTCCCACGGCCACGCTTCCCAAAGGCAGCAGGGCGGGCCAGGAGTGCTTTTCCTGGCCCCTGGGTCAGCTCTGTTCCCCGCCCCCAGAGTGGAGCAGGCAGGCCCAGGGGTGGGGCAGGTGTGGGGTCCCAGCTGTGGCTCTGGTAGTGGCAGCCTCGCCTGGGGCTGGCTCCCAACTGGCAGGTGGCCGTGGCCTCGGCTCCCCGCTGCCCCCCGGGTCTGGGGTCACAGCCTCAGCTCCCTGCTCCTCCTGGAGCCGGGGCTGGGGTCTTGGCTCCCCGCCGCCTGGCGGGCGGCCTCGGTTTCCAGCTGGCCCACTGCACTCCGCACCAGCATGGGGGGGCGGGGCCCCACCTAGGGTGATTGGCCCTGGGCCCCGCTCCCCCAAGGGACAGCCCTGCTAAAGACCTAAGCTCTCATTAGGTCGACTTAAGGATTTTCTTAAGTCGACCTAATGAAAGCCTGGTGTGGACAGGGACTAAGTTAGGGCAACTTAGGTCGACTTAAGTCGACCTAACTTGCAAGTTTAGACATAGCCTTAGTGACCAGAGTGCTGGATCAGCTCTAGGGTCCTAGCACTCTGTCACAGTTGGGTTTTGTTCATTGTACTCTCTCTCAAATCACCTGTGGAGTGACTTGAACAATAACATTCCATTATACAATTGATATAATTTGGGAAAATGTTTTTGCTTATATTAAAAACAGTAGGAAGTCAGCAGCCTAAAAAACTGAAGTTAATTCATTCAATAATAGGTCTTTGTTTGTTTCTTAGTCACAAGAATATACGTTGTTTTTTTTCTCTGAAACTAATTTTCATCTTGTTCTATTTAGTAATATTAATAATAAAAAGATATTGTCCAATTTATAAAAGCAGATCTCCTTCTTAGATGAGAGTTAAATGCAACTACATAGAAGAATAGTTTTATCTATTAATATGAGAGAATCTTGATGGTGGAACCTGTTGATTTAAAAGTTATCAACTGCAACTTATTCAAAGTGATTATCCACCTCTGCTGGCAAGATAAATTGCAGTATCTTGTTGCATTGTTACTCTTTCTGAATAATATTGACCATAAATGTCTGAAATGGCTGCTTGATTTTTGGTTTCTTCATTTTGCTTGCTTGTTTTTGCTCCGTCTTGCATAAAGGTAAATAACCTAAAATCACTGTAGATTTTTTTCTATCTCAACTACTATTGGTTAATTGAAGAGCACTATCAGATTAGAAATGTATAGAATATTTCCCGCAATTTGTTCCAAAATTTGGATTATTTTCTTTGTTCTGTAAATGAAAGCAGTTTGAAGATCTAAGCCTTTAAAATAAGCCAATCACCTTAAAGTCAGAATTAGTTGAACAAGCTAGTGACCTTTTACTGTATTGCGAGGCTGGTTGAAAATGGTCTTTAAAGCCTGCTTTATCTTTCTCTAGCTAAAGAAAGCTCACAATTACAGTGGCTGGGTTAACTCTTTAATCAAGAAAGATCAGAACATACCAGCACTGAGCAAAGAATGTAAGAGAACAGCACTAGAGAGAGCAATTTATTCTGCTATCCTATTAAAATCTGACCAACATGTAATCTGTTTGATAGATAAGAATTCTATTATGCTAAAAAAAATTTAAAATATTAATATTAATTTGTCTTCTTTTGTTTTAGATTGAAAAAAGGAGATGCAGTTGTTGTTTCTTTTAAATATATATGATTTCTTAGCATAGATATCTAGTTATTTTAAATCACCATAGTTTAGACCAAATATTCCAGAAAAGATAATGATGTTAGTAGAATAATTGTGACTTTGTAGTGATTGATTATTATTGGGATTATCTCATAGCCTGATTCTGAGTTGAGGTGCAAATGTTTATTTGCATTTCAACAGGTACAAAATTATAAAAAATTTTCATCTTTGAAATCTGTCTCAAGTTTCTAGTGGGCTGAATGCTTGCTTCTTACAAGAGCCTCAGTGATTTTACAACATTTTAATAATCTGAAGACCCTAGATACGACTGTTAAAACACAGCACCAAACCACACAAGTACTATCCTTAAAAATACTTGCACAGTTCCCATCAGCTACAGGAGAACTTGTACATGCATGACAAATGGCAGAATCTGTACCATCAATGTGATACAGTAGAATGTCTCTTATCTGCACTTTGCTAACCCACACAGTTTATTATCTCCACAGATATTGGTAGCATCTCAAAATCTCTCAGGAAAGATTTAATAGTGTACTAGTTCTAGCATTTTATTATTTTATAAAAGTTAGTACAATACATTTACTATTCTACTGGGAAGCATTATTACAAATAATTAAAACTAAAGTGCAAGTGACAAAATAAATGAATAGATTTAGCAATTCCTTTTTGTTCATTAAGGGTGACGTTTTCAAAAGTGGCTAGCTGACTTGCAATGGAACATCATGTAGAGTTTTGTGAAAATCCAACTTTTATCCATTAATTTGAAAAAATTCTGTAATTCTCAGTATATCTTCTACTCAAGGTTCCACTGTTAACTGAACATTGGCAAATGACAATGAACTCTTAATGAGAAACATTCACTATCTTTCCATCTATAAATGCATCTATCAAATGCATTGACTTTTTTGTATTGTAATTTTTTTCCATTGCAATATACTAAAGGCCTAATTCCTAGTTTTACCAAAGATGTCTGTATTGGTCAATATAAACACAAATGTAACAATGAACCCAATAGCCCATTCTCTAACTCCTCTGCATTTGCTACTACCTGAATTTATAGGTTCAGATATCAGTGTAGGCTACTTACCAACTCCCTTTGTCTCTGTGTAGCATACCTCGGTAGAAGGAACTGCATGTTTCATGCTAAGATGCAGTTTATAGGAAACCCAAAAAGCCAGAGAGATGGGAAAATAGGTCATTCTCTACCAATCTCTGCAATTGTAGCTCTAAGTTTGTCACCTCACACTGGGTCGAAGCACCAGAATTGAGAGCAGAGAGACTGCTTGTCCTGTGTTCTCAATGTCTCATGCTAGGCCCAGGCTTCATGCAGAAGGAAGCTGCCTTTTTTGAGCATTGCAAGAGAACAAGATGCAAGCCAGGGAAAAGGGCTCAGAAATGGGGGCTAGGATCTTAGAGGGAGTGGACAACATTATGATTGAACAAAAACCCCATGGAAGGAGATTGGAATTGTGATCCTGTGAGGACAGGAATGAAGATAGGAGGTGCCTGGAGGTCAGAATGGGGAGAGAGGGAATGGTTGAAGAATTGGGTTGATGGGAGCTGGGACTGGATGGTGCAAACACTGGAGGTAAGGAACCAGAAGGATAGTAGAGATGCTCGAATGACTGGGCAAGGAGACTGCGATTGGGAGTTTGGAGGTGTGAGACTAATACTTTCTGGGGAAGAAGACTGGAGTTTGGGACTAGGTTGAGGATGAGAAGCTTGAGGACAGGATACTAGGAATGTGAAGGAAAGGAGAATGGGATTGGAAAAAGGAGCTAGGGGTGTCGAAGAGACAGAATAGGGATAGGTTGGAGAGAACAGGGCAGGAGGGATGGGTCATGCTTATGAGAAATGGGCAGAAGAGATCATATGGCCCTTCAGAATTGTGATTCCTGAGTCTCACCATTCCTTTGCTGTCAATACTTATCTGAAACCCATTGGCAAAATGTCCCATTCCCTTCTAGTGCTGGTTCATATGGAGTATGACAAGGTACTATTGGTATCAATTACTCCATTCTTTCAAGTTCCAAAGGGGTAGCCGTGTTAGTCTAGTTCAGCAAAATAAATGAGGAGTCCTGTGGTCCTTTTAAAGACTAACAAATTTATTTATCGCATAAGCTTTTGTGGGAAATAATCCCACTTCATCAGACACTTATCTTCAAAGAGTCTGAAGTGGAATTTTCTCTCATGAAAGCTCATGCGATGAATAAATTTGTCAATCTTTAAAAATGCCACAGGACTCCATGTTTGTTTTTCCATTCATTCAATTGGCAGAGAGCTATGCGGTGAATCTATATTTTTCCATCCCTGTTGATGATACCACATGATGAGCTTTGTGTTTGCTTTAAAAATCTACACTTGTACACAGAAACTCTCAATATTAAAAGAACTTTACTAAGGTTACAAAATCAAGCACTCAAAATTTCGGAAATGACAGAATTAAGGTTCCCTGGGCATCTTAATTTGCCCCTTTTGTGTATATAGATTATGACAGTCTTTAATTCCATGATCATATGCTATTTTTTCCTGGCTTTGAAAGAATCTAAATATTAATTCATCTATACAATTTTATATAGTCATGGCTATAAAGCTGCAGAACTGACTATTTGTACTTCGACTTCACCTTTTCTGAGAAAACTCTAATGCTGAGTTGCCTTATCATAGAGGAATATTTATAATAAAAGCAATATTTTGCGCTTAATATTATAATTTATTTATAGACTTTTCTATGGGGTTTGAGTATTTCACAGACATTATTGAATATCTTGCAGTAAGTCCCAAGACTATTGTGACTCCCTCACCTTATTGATATGATTGAGACCAAAAAATACAGAGCATCTTTGAGAAACAGGTTAAGTTTCCCATCCAACTAAAATTAATGGCCACTTTTGAAAATATTGACTTGTATGATTTGCCAATAAACATATAGTGAATTAGTGACAGAGATGAGAACAAAACACTGATTTCTTGAGTCTCAGTCTTAACTTTTAACCATGGAATCATCCTACTGCTTTTGGACTTGCATATAAATTGAAGCATTTCACAAATACTAATGAAGTAAGCCTCACAACATCTGTCTGAAGCAGATAAATGTTGTTATCCCCAATTCACAGATGAACAATCTGAGAAGGATATATTTGTTTTCTCTCTGCTCTCACAACAAACTTTTGCAGATGTTAAATAACTTGCACAAGATAAAGTCAAGCAAAAATGAGAATGGAGTCGAAATCTTCACTAGTCCCATGACCACAGATATTTGTGGAATATTTTTTTTTTCCAGTGATCAACTCGCTAAACTAGCACATATAGTGAAATTAATTCAAAATTAAACACTTCACAGTTCAGTTTGTTTATTTTATTTTAGATCATCCTAACTGTAAAATTACTGATTTTGAATTAATTTTCTTCAGGTTTGTTCTGAAGATCAGTGAAATTTAAAAAATCTAGCCAGATCTGAAAAGCACGTGTGTGACATATAAAAAAATATGGTCATACCATGATTTCTTAAGCATTGGCATGTTTTATCAACTCAGGCTCTCTGCTTCCTTTCAGAGAAGCATTGAAAATGGGACCCATCACAAGGTAGAGAATTCACCTGAAGGTTTGTGGAATTAATCTCTATAATCCAGTGGTTCTCATCCAATTTACCATTGTGAGCCGCATCTGATACTAACTGTATGGCCCTGAGGATCCACATAGGTTGCAACTGTGTGCCAATTGGTCCAGGGACTGCAGGTTGACAACTACTATTGTAGTCTAAGGGCTGGTCTTAGGTCAACCTAGGTACATCACTCATAAGTGTGAGAGAATTCATAACCCCAAGAAATTTAGTTAAGCTCTGCTAAACCGTTGTGGTAGCAGGTGTCTACCCTAAAGCAGCATCGCTGCAGTTGTGCTACGGTAGCATTTGTAATGAAGACACAGCCTACGATTCTTTACACACAGTGTCCACCTCAGCTTGGGTAGCATGTACATGAATGTTGGCTCACACTGACACTGCCCACCTGGTGTCAGGAAGATTGGCTCTAATGCAATTAATTTTCTCAACCAGGAAGCTGGAAGATCACTCATAGGCTATGTCTACACTTACTAAAATTCCAAAGGGGTAGCCGTGTTAGTCTATTGTAGAAAGACAACAGAGTCCTGTGGCACTTTTAAAGACTAACAGATTTATTTAGTCTTTAAAAGTGCCACAGAACTCTGTTGTCTTACACTTACTAAAGTTAGTTTGCATTAGTTAATTCGAACTAACTAATTCGAACTCATTTTAGTTCATTCGAATTAACTTAATTCGAACTAGCAAAATTTAGTTCAAATTAGTGATTTGCATTGAATTCAATGGGCCAGTTAGTTCGAACTAAGCAATTAGTTCGAACTAACATGGCTACATTGGTTAATTCGAACTAACTAGTTTGAATTAACCCTTACTTCGAATTTATTAGTTCGAATTAAGAAAGCTCTTAATTTGAACTAATTAAAGCCTAGTGTAGCCATGGCTTTAGTTAGTTCGAATTAAGCTTCCTTAATTCGAACTAACTTGCCAGTGTAGACATAGCCATAGTGATCAACAGATGAATCTGCTTTATGGAGGGTCTGTATGCACCAGACTTTAATTTACTTTCTGCTTTAATAAAGATGAAGGTGTTCACTTATGCTGAGAACTGAAAAACAGGTGAGGTGAGAATATGCCCAGTGTTCTTCCTTGGAAAGTGTGACTTTTTCAAGAGTTCTGATTAGTGCATGGTCCATTATGGAGGTAATTTGCGGCAAAGCAGATTTCCTGCATCATCTTACTGTGTGGTTTTATTTCTTTCCTCCTAAACAGCAAGACTAAGCTTCAGAATTAAGACCACAAACTAACATTTTCAGCTTTTCCAAAACTAAAAGGGAATTGCCTGAAGTAAGACTAGCCCTATGTTTGAGACTGCAGTGTGCACTTCTGTTTTGTCTGTATTCCTTTCTTTGTTGTACTGTTACCTTGTTGCCTTTCACTTACAAGGACCATTTGATTGAGTGCTTGCACAGAAGATGGTTCCTAATGAGAGGTGATGACTGTTTATATTACTCTGTTATAGAAGAGCTGGAGACAATATAGGAGTTACGATGACCTATTTAAGACTTGGGATATTGTCTTATTTTTTGATAAACAGAAGTAAAATTTCAGGAAGATGTACTGGGGTTACACATATGAAGGAGGCAAAAGCCATTGCAAATCCAAAGGAGAACACAAGCTGCATTTACAGAGGAATTCAATTTGTCACAGGCAGTGTTTCAAAACAAGGTTGTTTGAGCAGTCATGAGCTGGCTAGAGGTATGGTCACCACTGAAATGTGAAATCCCACCACTCAATTAGCTGTGAATTATTTGTCTGTGCATCCAAGTATACTTGATTCATGTTCACCCTTAGGGTGAAATTAATGTTGTGCAGAGCCAGCAAAAGACCTGTGCACCATTTAGATCCCAAAGGTTCTGAGGACTCACGTGATCTGTAGGTCTGTGCTGATATTCTGCAGAGAATGAATTTCACTATTAATTAAGAATGACATGTTTAAAATCACCCCAATGCAGTATTTTAATCAAGGTTGTGATTTTTCAAATAAATGATGAATGTTTTTTATTATAATTATGAATGGGGGGAAAAGTATTAAAAATGAAATGTCTTCCCCTGTATATTCTGCTACTAGGCAAAAATCCTTCTCTCATTTTTATTCCCTTTGCAGCATCAATCTGACAAACTACATTTTAAAATTTGTTCACAGTTTTATAAGGGATTTGTAGAGAACATCATTCTTTTATATTTTAATCCTCTATGTGATTTTTCATTTCTGTCTCCTTCATCAATAAAACTAGTATGTTGTTTCAGATTGAAGCACCTTAGTCAGACTGCCTACCACGGGGGTGGAACTAGAATCAGGGGGAACAGAACTGTCATGGTTTCTCAGTGCTGCCTAATGTTCCCCTTTCTCATAGATCCTAAGATAGCCAGCTAAGCTTGCTTTCCAGCTGCTTTATGCTGCCAGAAAATAACAGATGGTTCAGGACTTGATATATAAAGCTTGATGAAAATGTGACTGAGACGATATATATTTGCAAATAATCAGGTTTCAGTTCAGGGAGGAATGATTATAATTAAAGAGTTGCAACTCTGTTTGGTGATATTGTGGTAGTAGTTAGGAACCCAAGTCATAGCCCAGAATGCCATTGTGCTAGGTGTTATATAAACTCACACCCTGTAGTGGGGTGAAGAGTTACTTAATTATTTTTAAACCCATACATGCACACACTTCCTACCTCCAAAACAATTAAACACACAGCCAGTTTGTAAATTGTTTTGTTTTATAGAAATTATGGACACATCTTGACTCTACAGAAAATGTTCTCAACTATGCATGCTAAAAAATAACTTTAAAAACAAGCAGCAGGGACCAGATCAAGTCATCCCAAAATCCTAAGAAAATATTGTTTGGGGAAGGAAAAAGCAAAAAATTCCAGGTTCTGCTGGAACTCCTTGGGGACAGACATCATTGATCCTATCCTTTGTAGTATTGGTCCTCATTGTCAACTAGTCTATATAAATAACAGGTAAGAGCTGTTGATTGCGTTTTGAAATCTAAACAAGCTCACAAAGTAATTGCCAATACTACTCTTAACTGCAACACACTGTAGGCTCCAGGTCACAGGTATATAGTGCAATAAGCTTGTTGGGTCTGAAGAAAGAAAAGGAAAAGTTGGTTCTGCTTTGAGCAGTAAGTTGGACTAGATGACCTTCCGAGATCCCTTTCAAACATAACTGTCTGTGATTCTATGAAAAGTGGCTCATGTAGTTAAAAAATACTATCTTTTGACCTTTAATTATCTTGCATTTTCATTACACTGGAACCATTCTGTTTCTTTTCAGTAGACAAATTTCTGTGTCATGACCAAGTTTCAGCAGAGTATCCCTATGAAAATTTTGTTTTAATTAGCAGTGCATATTATGATTTAAACTACAGAGGAGTTTGTAGATATTTGGATCTGTAAAATCTATACCTACTTTAATTTTTGATATGTAAAATAGTAGTCCAGGTTAAACTTAAGTGGTGAGCAGGGATCCTGGAAATGTGTTTGCCACAAAATAATGTGGAATTTGTGTTTTTCATAGAGAATCTTTATATCACATTTTTTGTGGAAAAAATGAAACCATATATTAGCTATTAACTAAATTTTACTGAAAGTATCATTGTCACTTATTCCAGTGAAGCCCAGCCTTATTACACAGAAAGGCCATATACTTAAGCACAACCTTGAGTGAGCCAAACAGATTTGACATTTTAATAAGATTTCAGTTGACAGTGGGAAATTTTATATTTTGTTCATTAAGAAAAAACAATTTTCCAAAAATATAGACCATAGATGTAGACGTACTTGTTATATGTAAGTGATACAAATTGCAATTCTATAAATTTTGTCTTATTTAATGATTGATGGCACTGGTAGGCTTTGAACTTGCTTAAACATTGTAAATGTGTCAGTAAAAACGTGTTCAACTGATACTATATCTGTCTCTCTATATAGGGAAACTAAACTTCAGCATTTCATTTTAATTGCGGGGAAAATGGATTTCATGACTTTTTTTATTGAAGAATTATGGGGTTTTTATCACGGAAAACTAAAATCCCTGGTGATGAATGCAACATCCTTAACTGAAGCCTTACCTATTTTAAAGACTCACCTGCTGACAATATATAAATGAGCACCTACCTAAGAATCTGTCATAGAGGTGAGACATCCCATCACACCAGTGTGAATTCTGTGCACAGATGTGCAACCTAACTACCTCTACCTTAACTGGCTCATTTAAAACCAAGGTCTTGACAAGTTTATGCCAAAGTCTGAATGAGCAAACCATTGAATCTTAATAATTATATAATCATTTAGCCAGAGAGAGAGGGAGTAAGAAAGGCTGTACAAACTACTGGTTAGGGCACTCCACCAGGTAGGGGAAACCCCAGGTTCCAATTCTGTTCTCCTGTTCCACATCAGTCAGACTGGGAACTTGACTGGGTTTTCCCCATCCTGGGTGAGTGATCTAACCACTGGGCTAACAGTTATAAGGGGAGGCACAATCACTTCTTCCTCCATCCTTTGTGTGAGTTTAGGCACATGATTGGATTCAGCTCCAAAGCAAGGCAGTGGGAGGTCTAGTTTGTGAATCCTGCTGGGAGTTAGGTGCTGATCCACTGGATGGTGTCAGGACTTGGATAGCAATGCTCATGCCCTGCCATTGAAACTTAGATGTCTTTAAAACTTTAATGTTGGGAACTTAGTTACCTAGTAACTGTAAGTGTCTACAGTGTTAGGCTGCAGCTGAACATGGCTTTTATGAATGTCAGTGGCCTTTCATCATAGGTGTCTAAGGTGGCAGTGGGTACCTAAGTCCCCCTTTTGACTCCAACTTCCTTTAGCAAAAATGCCAAAATGCCTAATTAGCAGGAAAGTGATTTTCCGCTACCCCGTTCTTAACAGTTTGAATCTATCTAGAATCTTGTTTCCTTTATTTCTCAAGGTGTCTAGTATTGCGTAACAATTTAGAAACAGTTTAACCTCAATCTAAGACCATGTAAAATTCAAAATTAACTTTAAAGTGTGTTTGGATGCGCTTTCATATGTGAAAGGAGTGAAATTTCTGATATGGTGATGGAGCTAAATAGCAGCTGGAGATAATTTTGTCAGGGGAAGTCACTGGTGATGAGGAACTATAATTTGGCTACAGAAGTATGAAACATTGCTCTAGGACCTATGTGTCATGAAGAATTTAGTTTGCAAGGACTTGCTGGAAGGAATTGACACTTTAGAGGCTTCCAAAATGCAAGTGTTGATCTGTGCAAAAAGAGAAATAATAAACTTTCTTCCCTAATGCTGCAAAAAACAACAGCTTTAATGAGGAATTTCATAAAAACGTATCTAAAATTCATTTGCACAGTTCCTAAGTCAATTAAACATTAATAATCATAGTTCAGTTGCATTGCATCTATATTAAATTAAGATTTAGAAAACATGATTCAGGTGTTTAACCAAAATTTAGGGCTAGTATAAAACTAGCAAAAGGATATTTTTGTCTGTGTTAGGAAGAAGGATAAAACATGTAGAGTTATTTTATCTGTCAGTTTTTTCTACCTATGTTTTCTTTATCTCTTCTGGCTGCATGCTTTAGGACTGTTCTCCCTTAATAATAGTAATTAATTTTATTTTTAAAACATTACATCTTTAAAAAAAAAGGAAAGGACATGAACACTAAACAGGATGACTTTCGATGGCATAAATTAATTTTGTTTTTCACTTCTGGAAAGGAGTTTGGAAATGGCAGTCAACTTTTAAAATAAACCATAAGAAATTTCAGAACTGCAGAGACCAGCATGATATTAATTTCTGAGATGATTAGCTATCAACTTGGAGAAGTAACCGAATGCATTACAAAGCTCATTGAGGGTGGAAAAAAAAAGCTCTTTTGACATGTGCACTCTCCATCAAGCCCAAAATGTATTAAGGGATATAAACATCTTTTCTAATCTTCCTGCCCAAAGCTTTCTTTCTGAGAGCGTAATAAAATAGCAGAATAATTAAAAGTTACAGTACAAAAGATTAAGCAACACAGGATTCTAGATTAGTTCCACTTGTTCCAATTTCAACATCAATAACCCCAAGTAATATCTATCTGTTCTAAAGATGAAGTATACCCTCTGAAAATCATAACAGAATTATCCAACCAGAGAAAACATTAAACCAGAGATAATTCTGGTTGCTATTTTCTACTATGGTTCAGAATGCTAATTATTTGGTTTGTGATAGGGTATCAGAGGAAGTATAGCAAAGCTGAGGGAATTTTTAAAATGTGTATATGTGCAAAGAAGTTTTCTCTTTATGAACAATAAATATTTAACAGGTGGTGGTACTAATCAAGGAGAGCTTTTTACACAACTCTTCTTCACCCATTCTATCTACTGAATTATTTCTAATTATGCAGTACACTAATCAACAGCTCTGATTCCATCAGCTTGATTAGTAGTTTTTAATCATTAGAGAGAAGTAGGAGAAAATGCTAATGTGTTGTTTAAAAAAAAAAATAATAAATTGTGCTCCATACACTGGAGTCTGGACATCTATATTTATGAAAGGAAAAACCTATCACGACAGAATAGACCAATAGGTCAAAGATGCAAAATGATTTATAAATGTTAGGCTTCACATACAGGTTGGGATACAAAATTATAAGGGGTCTGGATGTGTGGGACTGGGAGCCAGCAAACCCTGTGATCTCATTGTTGTGCCCTTCCTTGCTTGTAGAAAAAGTCATGAACAGCTGGCATCTCTCCTAGCTGAAAGAGCCAATGCCTGATTCAAAGAAGGAATCTTCCCTTCCTCCTTCAAACATAATAACCTGACCAAGTCTGAAGAAACCCACCTTGGAAATTTCAGTTCTAGTCAAGCATTGCCAGGGCCAAATGTGTCATTCCTGAGAAATCTCAGAAAGAAGCTAGCCAAAGGTTGACTACAAACTCATTTAATTCAGGTCAGCATTTAAAACACAACCAGTCTGGATTCAGGCTAACTGAATAACTGAGACTGTTTTGGTGGATAGAAGACTGACATCAATGCTCATACTTCTGGGCAGCTCTGTAGTGTTTGATGCTGTTGACCATAAGATACTGCTGTCTTGCCTGAGAGAGGGTGCATGAGTCCAGAGTAATGTGATAAAATTGTTTGAATCCTTCCTGGCAGGGATGCAATGAAAAATAGTGATGGAAAATTACATCTCCACCCTTAACCCTCTCATTTTTGGGGTTCTAGAAGGACCAATTTTCTCTAGAGCTTTTCAGCATCTACATTCAACCACTAGGTGAAATAGAGAAGGACTCAGTTATTGGTCATATGCAGATGATGCACAGCTCTACCTACTTTTCACCACATATCACTGTACCATTATCAATATAGGCCAGAGCTTAGAAGAGATTAGCTTACAGATGAAGAACAGCTGACTGACGATGCTCTGAGCAAACCAGTGGTGATGCTGGTGGGCAGAGGAAAATATTTTGAGGAGTTTGAAGTCATGGTGCAGCCTTCTTTGATTGAAGATTCACATCCAGTTTGTCAATTCAGAACATAGTCTTGGAGTACTCTTTAATTCCTCTCTGACACTGAGCTCTCATATTGCAATAACAATGAGGAAGGCTTTCTACATACCCAGTTGTCTAGGATCCTCCAACCCATCCTGGCAGACAAAGACTTGGCCTCATTTATTCATGTCTGATCATCACCTCTCAGCTGTAGTCCAACTCAGCTCTTAAGAAACTCCAACTAGCACAAACTACTGTCCCATGTCTCCTCAGCAACACAGACTACAGTGAGTACATCACACTTATCCTCTGCTCTATATGCTGCTTTTCCATAGAATTTTAAATCAAGTTCAAGGTCTTGGTCCTTGTTTTCAAAGCACTCATGATCAGTATGTGTAAAACACTGTTAAAAAATCTGGGATAAAGACTATGGTCCATAACGCCACTCCTCTGGTATTATGGAGTTCTCAATAGTAAGAATAAAGCTCACTGTGCAGGAGACAGAACCTTCATCCAGGCTTGGATTGAGATTGTGGAATGAACTCCTCCAGGAACTATGAACTGTTACAAACCTCACCACTTTCCATTCCAAATGTAAGGCACATGTCTTTGATGCTACTTTCTCTAATGTAAATATATAGCAACAGGTATTTTTAACAACAAAACTAACTGTCCTTGCCCACCAAATCAAGACATTTAATCCCACATGCTTCTTCCACTGGGGAGCAAATGAGAAAACAACCAACGTGTAATAGATATGTAGTCACATTGCTTCCTGCAGTACTGCAAGACACTCGGATGCTACATTGATGAGTGCAGTATAAAACCCTATAAAGAATACAGTGCAGTTGTGGCTCTATCACTTTATAATCTTGAGTAAAACTTGCAAAGGAGGTCCCTGAATTTTGGTGTCTCCATTTTGGGTGCCAATTTAAGTCCCACTGAGTTTGTTCCACTCATGCTGGCCTCCTTTGGGAAAATTTATCTCGAGCAGTCTCTCAGATGCTGAGAAGGTGTGCTCCCTGGATGTGTTGGAAAAGTAAGATTTTGAATTATGATGACCAAATATGGTAGGATTTCAATACAGGAGAGCCACTGTGGTTTCCTTATTTGCCATAATCATCTAATACTTTCTGTAGTTATTCCTTCCTGATGGGATCAGCTTTTTTTGTCGGGGCAGTTGTGGATGCCTCACTCAGCCAATCTGCCTAAAAAGGGGGGGGGGGAAAGATCCTTACTTCCACTTCTTCAGAGTGATTCTTTTGCTCTTTGTTTTTTCAGATTCCCACATAAGACTTTTATTACTGTCTCTCTTCTTTAAAAAGAAACATAACTGTATTTAGCCTTCTTAGATAAATGCTGCTGATGTGGTTTCTGAAACTCTTAAGAACACAGGGGACTTCATACAGAAATGTAAATAAAATATAGTCGATTAGTTACTTGTCTGTTTTAAATTTTCCTGATTTTAAAATTTAGCTTTACGGTGCATGGCCTGAAAACATCTTCACCTACTTTCCTCCTAGGATATCTCTAAGAATAGAAATAAATGGATTCCAGTTTATATAATTTTTCTGACAGTGAATTACTCCCTAGTAACATCTACTTAATAAATCCTAACAAAAATCCATTACAACTTGATTTCCACTCCCCCCCCCCCTCAGATAGAGTGATAGAAGGCATACATTAAATCTTATTTCTTTGGTACTGTTGATTTATTATTATTATTTTAATTGTTGCATATCCACCATATGTAAATCCAGGGAGCATGTTCATACAGCTGTTACTAAATGAAACATCCCATTGCCTCTGAGGCAATCATAGCATTAAATGTGATGAAGTGAATGCTCCATGAAGGAGTTTTCACTACCTTTCAGAGCTTTTTCTATTCAAACTCTGGGGTTTCCTTTGCTGCAACCTACAGGACTGTAAATGAATGAGGCTTGCTGTTTTGTGCAATGTTAGAAAGTGACCTTTTTCCCTGAAACACTGCTTGAGTCATTGCTGTGTTTGATGTATGTTTTAAAAACAGCAATATATTGGTACTGTGGTGCAATTGTGATACCGTATGTTTAACAGCTTCCAGATCCTTGGTTGTAGAAAGCCCTTGAGCCCCTAGGCAGTAATTTTTCACTCGCAACTCCTCTTTGTGAAATTATTGACCATTCTGGAGACCTGGCTACACATCTATGACTCTAAGATAGAAAGCCTCTCTCTTCGTGCCATCTGCCTATGTTCACATACACATTTTCCCAATATTAGTAAAATATCATGATAAAAGGCCTGCTTGTACTCCCATTGAGGTCAGTTGCTCAATGTCCGTTGACTTCAGTGCGATTAGGATCCAACAACTTCCACAGTGCCAACACAAAGACTGACAGGGAACACTCATGGGAAAACTAATGACAATACTTTTTTCTCTTAACAAAGATATCTGATAATACGAATACTTTTATGCTAGCTATTTATAAAATACTAGGCATTGCATTTTGAGGGATTAAAGGTGGGATTTTCCAAAGTGTTCGATGCTTCATTGTAATCAGAGAGCAGACTAGGCTTAAATATAAATGAATGATGATTACATGAAAATAACTGGAGGTCCAGAGAAATTAGACCCAAGAAACATTTTCTTAGTAAATACATTTTGATTTAATATCTAATATTGGGAAAATAACCTCAGCTCTGTATGTTTGGCAGTGCATAACGATATAAAGATAACACTGAGAGGAGGAGGGATCTTTCTTTGTTTCTGAAAGTGATGCACTTAGCGTAACTAGATCCGTCTCCTCCTTATAGTCTTCTTATATAAACATAATTATGCTTAGAACTTTGTGCTGCTTTTTGTTTTCAAAACACATTGCAAAAATTAGCTTAATGAGTCCAAACAACCCCTGTGAGAAAAGGTAAAGCAAATATTACCCTCATTTTTACAGATGGAAATGTAGTCCATATGGAACTTGTCTAAGGCCACAAAGGGAGATATGGTCAGAGATGGCTGGGAACTCAAAAGTTGTGTTGTTCGCTCCCCCGCCCCCCCCCCCCCAAGTCTTTCACTTTGTTTGCTACAACACAATTCTTTCATATAAAATGCTTCTTAGAATTTTAAACTTTTAAGATGTTGCTGGTTGTTGTTGGATTATAACAAACATTTTTGTTTGTGTTTACTCTTCTGGTCTAAGCAATAGTATAATCATTGAAGCAATCAAATTCACTGAAGATAGAATATAATAGCACAATCCCTTTCAACAAAAATGTCATATTACTATCCTGTCTGGTCTACAATTAGATAGCAAAAGGTAGTAGGCAATGTTTATTATTGTTGGTTCCTGGGATACTGCAAAGTAAACAATGTTCTAGATATTTAAGTCACATATAATGAAATAGATGCTGATCTATGAAAGGAAGACATGCCTACTCTTCTCTTGCAGTGTATTGCTTCAAGACACATTAATATAACAATGCTATATTATAATAAATGCACAGGCTGTTCGTGAAGATTTTTCAGTGCCATGTGTTTTGCTTGACTTCAGGAAAAATTCACATGCTATGCAGATATTTGAGTAGAATTTTCTGTTCTGATAAAAAGGAAAAGCAGGATATAGGGTTGGTAGTTTTATCCATATTGTGAGTATAGTTTAGAATTCAAGAAATTGAAAATTGGTACTGTGCCTCGACATTTATACTTTGAAGGGAGACATGACTGTATTGTGTGTCTGTCTGTCTGCAAGAACGCTACAGTACCATCTGTGTGTTAATTCTCTAATCCTTCAAGCAGGAATCATAGAATCTTAGGGCTGGAAGGGACCTCATGAGGTCCACCCCCCTGCTAAAAGCAGGACCACTCCCAATAAATCATCCCAGCCAGGGTTTTGTCTAACCAGACCTTAAATATCTCCAAAGATGGAGATTCCACCAGACAAATGGGGACTGGATATGTTAAATGAATTTCTTCTTTGCTCAGTTTTTGAAGTGCAATGTGCCATAGTATAAAACATATAAGAATCTAGAAGGTTAGTATATAATACATTTTAAAGGAAAGCCGGAAAAAGGTAAAGGAGTGTGAGGAACTTTTGGACACCCTGAAACACATCTCTGCCCACAATCTGAGAAGGATTTCAGTGTGTCACAGGAAATGATAGGAAGTGCTATCATTACATAAATGCATAGCATAACTATGAGTCTAGTTCTTTTTCTTTGCAAAGAACAACCCATGAAATGTGACTGGGTTAACATCAGGACCATATAGCAGTCTAGGATGTCACAGCTCTGGCTATCAATAGATTAAATTAATTAACTTAGTTATAGCTGAGATTAATTAACCTAGTTATAGCTGAGTTGAATGTAGTAATGGAAGAAGATGTGAGACAAGAATCTGAATGGGGAAGTTCCCTTGAAAGAAGGATCTTTGGATACAAATTTAATGATTGATTAGTTTAGTGGGAAAGAGGGATCAAGCTTAGTTTGTTTTCCCTTTTGTCTCCAACCAGCCAAAGTTTTGAACAACCCACAAGCTTTAAGGTTGGTCTGCACACTTTATACCGTTTGGGATGTTTTCAGACATTTTTTATATTCTTTTGCCATCCCGGGGTTCACACTGGAACTATGACATCAGCAACATTAGAAACTGCAAGTTCTGCAGAGCATGGTTAAAGAACCTTTAGCCTGATTCTCCACTGCCTTGTGCCATTTATATCCAGGCAAATAGATTTCAAAGGTAGGTGTAAAATACTGCTCCTGGGAGTGGAGAATTCTCTTCTCTAGGTTTTTATGCTCACTTTTGCACTCATTAATGTAGTGGAAAATCAGCCCTCCTGAATTTAACTTAAGGACAAGATTTTATAGTTTTTTACCTGACATTTGACACGCTAAATGTGCAGGGGTAACAAGAAAGAACAGGATCCGTTACCCATAGGTGGCAAAATTAGTCATTTTCCAGGGTAATTATTAAGCTTATTGCAGTTACTTGGGTACCTTCAGACTTGGAAATTTGAAGTATCAATAGCTAGCACCCTCCGTTTCCTTTTTAAATTTTAAACCGCAGATTATTCTCTTTTATGGCTTAAACAAAGGATTGGATCGCATACAGATGTAACAGTTTACAATACATATTATTGGAAACAGTCATTCCTTACTGAAACCTCAGTCTTCAGTTCCCTGAATAATACATGCACTTATTTTACAATCCATGATTTGTAAGTGTCTTATTCTGTTAAATATATAGAAAGTGCTTGTTCTTTTTGTTTTTCACAGTAGGAACACATTTGGAAGGCAAGAGTTATTTTAATTTATTCTTGGAACCTTAACATTTACTCAGTAAATTGCCTCCTTGTCACTGGATTTTATTTAACAACCTCAGAGAATTTCAGGGAAAAAAATTGCATTTTTTAACTATTAACATTAATAACTATTCTAAATTATTAGCACTAGAATTTTTTTTATTTCTAACCAATTAAATCATCTGTTAATATCTTTCCAAAATATGAATTTAGCAGTAGATTGTTGGACTTCTTTTGCTAGCTAAAAACTTAATGAGACAAAACATTTTCCAAAAATATGAACAATAGAGACATTTATTCTGTTCACCCCCATTTGCTGCAATCTTTTGCAAAGGCTTGGATTTGAGATAATCATAAAGCAGTTCCAGGTTTTGATTTATGAGACAAAAAGTCATTTTGTTTTGTGAAGTCTTCTGATGAATTTATTCAGGTGGTGATTAAGGCTCAGCTGGCTAGTAGAGTATGAAATTTGTGTGTTACACACACAAAATAAAAGGTGAGACTACAATCTTCTCCGACTTCTGTTTCTGATCTTTTTTCTCACCCATCTCCAAGTGATCACGGGCCTTCTTAAAGTTGTGCTATGGGTTCAAGGATGTTTTATCTCTTTCCTCGAAACAGTTGGGTCTTCCTCATGCCTAGATTCCTTCCAGAATTCTACTTATACTCAGTTTCACTTAAAGTCACCTTAGAACTCTTGATCATGTGATTGTAGTCATCCCCAGAACTCCACAACACAGTGAACTCACACCTCCCTGGTTCCATCACAACCATCTAGCACTTCTTGGCTCACTCATTCATCTCCCAGCTGAAATGCATAGATTTTAAGAGCTTTTAACAGTTTGGGAATCGCTTGAATTATGTCCCTGGAAAAAAACTGATAGGCTTGAATTTTGCTTGAAGTCTTCCTTTGCTTTCCCCCAAAGTTTGTTCTAAAAGTTCCTCTTAAAGAGACGTGATTGTGGTGAACTGTCATTTTTTTCTAAGTACCTAACATCTAAGCAGTTAAGGCACCAATGCAGTTACTAAGATAACAGACAGAGCCACAATATGCAGTACTTACATGTACAGCTATATAAGGAGGGTTATTTTTAAGCTGCAAAAATAATTGGTTTGAGAGTTCACCAGCAGCTCAGAAAAATGAGGAAAAAAGCCCTTTTTGGGTAAAGCAAAATATTTCATTTTAATTTCAAACCTTTTATGTTTAGTTTGTAAACAAAAAACTGAAGAAAGTTTCAAAACAATGTCACTTTGTATCAAAATAAAAATATTTCAGACATGTCAAAACAAAACATTTTAAATATTAATTTTTAAGCAAAACAATTCCACAAATTTGACAGAAATTTGCAAAATGTTTTGCTTGACCCAAATGTGCATTTGTGGCTGAAAAATGGTTTTGTCAGAAATGTTCACCCAGTTCAAGTCAATATAGCAGAGGGGAATAGCTGGAGGGGAAATAGAATTTTGCAATAAACTGCAATAAACCTAGAGAAGAGAGAGAGCAATAATGTAGAGCTCTAAAAAGGGGAAATGGAAGATAAACCATCTGAGTGCAGTCACTCATTGTGAGTTGAAGGTGCCAGCACTATTCAAATGGCTGGCAAAGAAATATAAGATTTTACCTCTAATCTAATCTATCTATTTCACTATAACATCTTGGTGCTTGTGTGGTTATAAATGTATGCACACTGAGGAAATGCACTCTTTCCCCTTCTAGGCTAACCTGAAAGATGAAGGGGAAATGAAAATCCATAAGAATGCAGATTGTTTAGGAAGATATTGGAAGGGAAGATTTAGAAATAACTAATACCTCACATATACTGTTTATGTTCAGATTTGAATCAAAAATAAAACTGAAAGGAGAGATTATGTCCCCAGAGTTCAAGTACCAACAGAAGGGTTTGTGACTTCAGTGGATAAAGTTATCTGAAATCCTTGGCATATTGTAATCTCTGCTCCTTCCTTTCCCTACAATTCAGGAATGCATAAAGGTCTTAAATATCTGAGGGAATTATTTTAGCAATGCCCAAATTGTTAAGTGAAATCATATCTGGGATATTGTGCAGAATTCTGAACAGAAGTCTGTAGATCTAACCAAAAATAATTTCAGGATAATTCTTTACAATACAAATAGATAGTACCTGAGATAAATAACTAAGGACAGCAATAGGCCAAATAGTGTAAACAGTCTGGTAAGTATAATTATTGTGTTACAGCAGCCAACAAGACTTGCTTTCAACCTGAAATTTCCTATGTTCTTGTTCTGTTTTGTATTTTGTTGGGATTCTACTGACGTGTCATGCGGGAAAGAAGATTTACCACATCTTATTTACTCTTCTTTGCAAGCAGTGATGCAAAGAGTTTCTTTATTAAGTTTGAGTAACAGCAAAAATCTGCCTTTTAAAATTTAATAGGTTGTAAATGCCACAAAGAGTAATTTTATTAGTATTAAGTGGGCATCCTTGGCTAGTGAATAAATCCATTTCTTACAAGTGACATTTTCTTGGATGGCAAAGCTTGAATAAAAGCTAACCTGTCTCTAGAATTATTCTAATATCTTCCCTTTAGGTAAGGTCAGTTGATTCTAGTCCAATAGATTTTGTACATCTAAGATTAAGTGAAGGAGGCCAGACTTTCCCTTACATCAAAGGAAAAGAATTAATGTTCTCCATAAGCCTGTTATTTTGCTACTATTTAGGGTAATATAGCTGGGATTAACTTGACCTTGCCAAAGTGTCCTTTCCTCCTAGGAGTGACCAGATAGCAAGTGTGAAAAATTGGGATAAGGAGTGGGGTTAATAGATTACGGTATCTGACAAAGCCCCAAATATTGGGATTGTCCCTATAAAATGGGAACATCTGCTCATCCTATTTCTCCCATCCCCAATTTACTTCTGAAGAGCCTAGAAAAAATATACAAAATGTGGGCAGCATAACTTCTTGCTACTTGTTCATAAAGAGTTGGTTTCATTGGAACATCTGTCATTACAGTAAGTGAAGTAAAGGTACACAGAAACATGGTATATAAGCCAGGTATTTTTAAAGCACATGGACTCTGATCCAAATCTCACTGAAATCAATGAGAGTCTTTCCACTGAGTTTACTGGAGCAAACCCCAAACAAATTCTGTCTGAGAAGGAAGAAAAAAAGAAGTCAGTTGACTAAAGCATGTCACATTTACTGTGTAGAAAGATGTTTTAATACAACAATAAACATAGGTTTAACAACAAAAAATAGATTTCAGAGCAATGGGGAGAGCAGTCCTTTGTTTACATGCAGAGCCTCACTGACTTAACAGGGACTACGTGGCGGGGTAGGCATAAAGGTCCACTCATCAAAGTCCATGGGGCCAAAGCAAGACTGCTGTTTTCACCTGGAGTTTGAACTTGAATGATGGTTTTAATTACACGATATGAAAACTTAATTCAGCACACATTATAGATCAGATATGGTCTTGTCAGCAACAGCAGCAGTATCAAATGGTGAACTTTGCAGTGATAGTAATACATATTGCTGACAGGAGATCACCTCTCTTTGGCTATGTCTACACTTGAAAAGTTAAGTCGACTTTATAAAGTCAACTTAAGGTTGACTTTAAGTCGACTTAAAGTGGACCTTATTAAGTTGACTTAACAGAAGTGGATTTAACTTTTCAAGTGTAGAGATGGACCCTTTTCGACCTTATTAAGTCGACTTAATGTTTTAAGTCAACTTAACGGTCCACCTAGGCACTATTCCGCATCTCCACTGGGTTAAGTCAACTTCAGTGCTAGTTTGAATTAAAGCGAGGTGTTATTAATTCAAACTAACTTTTCTTTAATTCGACTTAAGGATCAGTTTATGTCGAATTAAGGAAAGCCCAGTGTAGACGCGGAGTAAATTAAGTCGACTTAAGCCTCCTTAAGTCTACTTAATTTGTAAGTGTAGATGCACCCTTTAATGTGTACTGAAATAAGTTTGCATGTAATACGAGAGAGAGAGAGAGAGAGAGAGAGAGAGAGAGAGAGAGAGAGAGAGAGAGAGAGATATTTGCAGTACCTCATTTTATGATATTTGCTACAATACTAGATGTTTTTTACACAATAGTAAGGTTTGATTAGGCATGAGTTTGTAAAATTAACAGCACTCATCAAACAGTTTAAAAAAAATCTCTTGCAAAATGCAGATGGTGCAACTGCTAATTGTAAGTCAAGACCAGCTACCCTTATTCAAATTAAGCAGTGCTGTTATCTTCAAAGAATCCATTGATCTCATTGGGACTAGTCACAGAGTAATATGCTACTCTGTGTGTATGCAAGTTTGGCAGAATCTGGCCCTATGTTATTATCAGAATGCACAAGTAATTAGACTTCTGGATCTCGGTCAAAAACAATTGTATTTGTATATCCTTTATTAGAGATGCTAGTCTAGGATATCATTTTTTAAAAATAAGGACAGCCCCCCCATCTGTAAACTAACATTCATATCATGTTGTTTTTCTATTTAGGTATATGGGCATAGTACGATATTACATACAGAAAACTAAAGCATATTGACGATGCTAAGTAAGCACTCAAGAGGAAATGCAAGAAGTAAGGCTGCCCACACAATTTTAATTTGTCTGGGTTGTGTGCACATGTTATGGTAGTCTTTCTCAACATCTCACACGAACTTTATGGTAGAGCCAGGAACAGTACCCAACTCTCCTGCATCCTTATTCTGTGTCTTAACTTCAAGAGATCCTTGTTCTTATTGCAAACCTCAGCTTTCTTTACAGTCAACCATGAGAAGAAGGGGTCCTGCAGAGCATAATATGTGATTATGTAATTAAATGGTGTCATGATGCCTATGCACAAGGAGGCTGAATTGAGGTTGCTAGTGCTTTGCTCGATAATGGTAGCTGTAAAGTGCACAGAATGATTAATATCTTTAAATGGGAGAGATGGGTGTAGAATCCCTGGTCTTTTCCGGGTACCTACCCCAGCACCGCTTCCCTTCTTCGGTCAAATCTGTGCTGCTGCTGCTCTGTGCTCTTTGGAATGCTCTGTAGATGGATGGTCAGTAGATTATGAGTGTATCCTTAGCGGGGAAAAAAAGGCTGGTCAGAGATTTTAGCAAGCCTTTATAAAGCTCTGAGCATGTAAATGACAACTTTTGGCAGCTTAAAAGGTGCCCAAATCTAGGTATATTGTGATGGGTGAAGCACAAGAAATCATATTGGCCCCTGAACTGTATCCCTGTCAAATGTTAAACTTCCTATTCCAGACAATAGGAGCAGTTGGGGGGGGGGGGGGGGGAGTGCAAGTGCACGCACAGAATTAACACCAGTAAAACTATCTTCTTTTCCCCTACTTTGTTCTTGGAAACGACTGAGATACTTTTGCTGCAACTTTCCAGATAGACTTCAGCCTGAATTAGAGATCAAGCATAGAAAGTTTCAGCCCAAATGGCTGAAGTTTGGCATGGTTCTAAGCAACTGAAAAAATGACTTTGCAATGGAAAGTGTTAGGTAGGTAGTCTTATTTATCAATGATACTGCCAGCTCTGCATATAGATTTATCTAGAAGGGTTTTAATATTAAGGTTTTAATATTTTATTACTGACATCAACAAATCTAGCTGCCAGTTAATAAACACAATGTTATAAGAGTGTAAGTCTGAACAATATTGAATAGAGACAGATCTTCAACTGGTATAACTTGGCATGATTCTGTTGAAGTCAATACTTAATACAGTTAAAAAGGAAAAAAAGAAAGCAGATGTCACCTATGATTATTTTGGGAACTGTGGAAAATTGTTTTTAGGTGACCTTACAGGCCATTTAATAATCAACATGGATAGAGACCAGTAAACCTGATTATTGATCAAATAATAGTAAATTAGTTTCAATATATAATGTTCAGAGTCTGTTCTGAAGTCTGTGAAAGTAAATGGAAATACTCCTGTGATTAAAACGTAGCTGCCCTGTAATAATTTATGAATATTTTGTGTTGGTGTGACTATTGAGATGACATTTACTGTATGAATATATTACTTTAATTTGGTTTGTCTCTCTCTGAATACATGTTGGTCCAATAAAAGATATTATTTCATCCACCTAGTTTATTTATCTGACATACAGGCAGGAGGAAAAAAAATACTTTAAGCTAGCTACCTAGCAGCAAACACTTGAGTTGTTAGGGGATAATGCCAGTTCTATTAGCCTTCTGGTTTTGGTCTTCAGTCAGCCTATGAAACGACTAACACCTGATAAACATGGCTGAACAAAGAACTCTGAATGTTTAAAAAGGAACTCTGTCAGCAGAGGGAGAGCAAAAAGTGGAGCACCAAACTGAAACTAGATGCAGACACAGGAACCCTCTGAAAATGTCTAGAGAAGCTAAGCCTACTTAGGTGGCCAGTCACAGGGTGTTAGGATTTTTAGGTAAAATAGACGTGCATGCAGACAGTTTGTTGTTTTAACGTCCTTTGTCCCTAAAGCTTTTTTCTAACTGATAAATAAAAAATGCTTTTATTTTTAAGAAGACTATTGGCTGCATCACTGGTCACAGAGGCAGGTATATAGTTGGATTGCAGGGTAACAATTGGTTGAAATAGTGTTTGTTCCCGGATCCCATCTAAAAATGGGAGAAATGTGAAATTCTACCCCAAAACAGACATGAGCCCTACTACCTAGGGGCTGCACTCAGAGAGACAGAAAGGGGACAGAGTGGCAAACAGCCCCAGGACAGTGATAACGTCCATTGAACAGGACCGTCCTTGGGGGGAGTGAACAGGGCGATCGCCGCGGGCCCCACGGTTATGTGGGCCCTGCGCTGTCCTGCTCCCAGCGGGACAGTGCAGGGCCCATGTGCGCCACAGCTCCCCCAGCTACGGCCATGCTTCCTCCTATTCCCCGCTGCCTTCAGCAGCGAGCTGAAGTTAGCGGGCCAAGAGCTCTATGCCCGGACCTCCCTGTCCCTAGGGCGGAGCAGGCAGGCCCAGGGGCGGAGCACGTGGGTGGGGCCTGGCCTCTGGGCCAGCCTGTCCCACATGGACACATGCAGCTGGCTCCATGCGCTGGCGGCCTTGGCCGCCGAGGCCGTCTTCCTGGGGGGGTGGAGCAGTCCGGTGGGCCCGCCACGCTCCCCTGCAGCGTGGAGGGGTGGAAGTGGGGCCCTGCCTAGGCCAATTGGCCTAGAAATCCGCTCCCCCCAGGGGACGGCCTTGCCATTGATTTTAGTGGTCCTAGGATCAGGCCTTCAAAGGACATGGTCAAATGGTGCAAAACGTAGTAATGTCAATGAGCCCAAACCAGAGCCACAGATCTGAATACTTGTGGATTTTGGGAAAGTTCAGATCCAGGTGAGAAATTTAGATGTTGAGACTCTGGCTATTATCAGTACATCAGGTGAAATTGATTGATGGTGTCAATTGTCAGAGCTAGAGCGTCAACAAAACAATATGTTGATCAGATATTTCATCTGGCTATGAAATGCAATAACAGATTTAATTTCTAATAATAAGGCTTTTTTTCTTGTAATAGAACACATTTGTTTTGATTTATAAGTATTGCTCAGCTGAGAAGATGCACAGCTGAGAGAAAAGGGAAATCTTTAACTTCCCAGCAGATTATAATTCTTTCTTCTGGGGGACCAATTTTGACAGTAGGGAAGGGACAGAATGGTAAAAGGGTCACAGAAGGATAAACACTATTGTCCCAACTACCCTTTGCTGTAATGTGCCCCAGTTTTTCCGGAGCTCTCTGTGTCCCACTTTCCCATCAGTCTACTCCATCCCCCACCAAAAAGCTTCCCTGTGACAATCCTCCCAGGTGGCCCAGATCTTCATTTTAAAAGGCAACCTGTAGGAGGTGGTTCCTGCAGCTAAAACTCTTATTTTGGGGACCAGCTGCCACTGCTAGGTAACAGGAAGAGAGAACCTAGTGACTAGTTGGCAAGGAGAGAAAATGATGTTCTTTTGCTAAAAATCGTTGCATCTATTTAAAAACAAACCTCTTTCAAAAAACTACAATAGTTCAATCTTTCTTATGCTTTATAATAATATAGTATGGCGAATATGGTTTAAAGAAATTCACTAAATATTCTTCAAATAGTATCAGATATTGCACAGAAAATTTATCTGCAGTTATTGCTGTTTTTATGCTGATTGCTGTGCGGTACAAAATTTGGATTCCAGCATTTATTGTGTGTGTTTCCTTATTCAGTAGAATTGAGTAGCGGAGTGTGGCAACTTTACTATATTTCTGCTGAGAAATAGGTTTATAATCTGAACATGATGTACATTATTCAAATCCACTGTAAACTTATTATGCATTGTAACATTAAAATGCTTTCCAATTACTAATTTGGCTATTTTGGACCAACATCAAATGTAATCAACATGCCTTATATCCTGGAAAGATGCAGCTCAGACAGCTACTGGAACAAGGTATATTGTTAAGAGATTTTATGAATTCTGATAAATTACTGCATCTGTGAAGCATTACTTGAACTGGGGGTAATGGCTCACTCTGGCATCTGGAGCCTATCTTGAGATCTTCGGTGCAATCATGTAAAATCTTTTGAGGTGCACAAGATTAACCTAAATCACCTCTGTATTATGTGCACTGAACTCTGCCTGCTTGTAAATCAGCAATGGTGCAGTCTTGGGGAAGAATCCCTAGAGTAGTACACATGCAATTACACTCATGTCTTGAATTCTTTTTTATACCAAGACGTGTCAACATCAAAGCAACATCTAAAGAGGAAGTAGAGTGAAAAAGCTGTGACTGTATGCAAGGTCCCAGTTATCCTCCTAGAGAGTTCCACAAAAAATGACAAATGAAACTGACACATCCCTGAGGCCCCATCAGCTTAACATAATGGTAGTCTTGGATTTGTTCCAAAGGTGTAGCCTTGTTAGTTTATTGCAGAAAAACAACAGAGTCCTGTGGCACTTTTAAAGACTAACAAATTTATTTATCGCAGGAGCTTTTGTGGGAGAAAATCCCACTTTGTCAAATGCTTTGAAGATGGGAAACTTACAGAATGGGAGGAAATAAATGCAGGGGAGTGTACGACACAGGATCAGGTCAGGCTGTAACAGCAAATCAAAATAGGTGTTAGGATTCAAACACTGGGGAACAGCACATAGAGGAAGGTGAGGTCAAATCACCTGTTGTAATGAGAGAAAAATCCGTAGTCCCTGTTTAACCCCAAGGCAACTGAATCAAATCTGGATATAAATTCGAGTTCTGCAGTTTCAAATCCTAACACCTGTTTTGATTTGCTGTTGCAGCCTGACCTGATCCTATGTCATATACTCCCCTGCATTTATTTCCTCCCATTCTTTTTTTTCCCATCTTCAAAGCATCTGACGAAGTGGGATTTTCTCCCACGAAAGCTCTTGCAATAAATAAAACTTAGTCTTTAAAAGTGCCACAGGACTCTGTTGGGTTTTTTGGATTTGTTTAGCATACACAGAGCTTCTTAACTGACTTTAACATGATACATAGCAAGGTTACTTCTAGAAAGTCAACAATGCCAAAAAGGTTAGATCATGGAAAGTGAACAGAAGGTTGGTTTCAGTATGTGTGTTTGTCCTGCATGTGTACCTCTGAACATTTGTACAGTGTAATGTAAGCTGGTAGTCTACATCTGGCTGTTCTTAAATGTCTGATATAAAAGGAGCACAGGTGAATCTACATTAGCAAAGGTTACACTGACTTTTCATTTATAATCTGCCGTTTTTATCTGTTGTTCCAGTTTATTTTCAGTTTTACAAACATTTTCCTTTTATTAGCTTTCTTAAAATTCTACAGATTCAAAATAATTTAGATCTAGTTTCAGATTTTCTTCCCTTTCAAGCAATAGACAAAATAATAAACATTGTTCAACTTTTACAAATAGCATTTGGCAGGCAATTAGTTCTCAGAGATGACTAGATACAACTTGTAAATGCATTCACACTTCTTGTAAATATTTGAGATAATGAGATTTTGAAAACTAGGTATTGACTGTATCTAGTAGACAATTTCAGTAACTGACAGCTGAACCATTTTATTAAGGGATAGGCTAAAAGCTGAACAAGTTGTACAAAGGCTGAAAGTTGTACAAATTGCACTAAACTTTGGGGAGCAAGGTTAGATCAGAGGAACCTGGGAGATCTGTGTTTCAATCCTGTCTCTGCCACAGTCTCACTTTTTTACCTCAAGCAAGCCAATTAATCTCTTGGAGCATTTTTCCTTCTTCTGGATAATAGGGATAGTGTAGATAAGATTAAATGTCATAAATTGGATTTATCTGAGATACTTGGAGCTCCCTAACCTAATAATGGCTTCTTGTATTTTCCTCCGATTTTACAGAAGTTGGCTGTCCCTTGAGACTTTGTAAAATCTAGGTTTACCAGCAACAGTTTTTGTGAAAGCTTCTTGAATTATATATTCTTGTTATATAAATTAACATTATTGCTATAATGACATCTATAAAATGGTGTCTAGATCCCAACCAACCTTTGTATTCATTTAACAAAATAAAATCTGGGCTGGTGAGAGCTTGCAAAATCAAAGTCACTCGAAGATTTTACCCTAGACTGGAATACTTAACCATGCTGCTCCTCCCAAACTCAGAGGTTTTTCTAAAATTAGCCAAACACTTGAACCATTCCTACTTTGCAAAACAAAGCCCCAGTATAAGTTTTTTTTCAAAGCACCTTGTGTTTTTGTCCACTTCCACTATTTTGGAATCCACTATTGACTTTCATCTGAGGATCTCACAGTACTTCAGAATCATTATTAAACTTCAGAACACTCTTTTCAGTTGACTAACCTTTATTTCCCTTATTTTACATATGGGAAAATGATGGCGGATTGATGGACACAACTTCTGGGGGAAGAACTAATTGTCTGCTGACTGTTGTCTGTGACAGGACCCACTGAAGTAAATATAGTCAGAAGCACTTGTAGGGGGGAAGCGTCCATGACCTATGCCAGTCCATTCAATGAATCTGTGACAGAGTTCATAGTACTAAATTCTGGGAATGTTGTCTCCAAGTCTTGTAACCCCAGAACGAAGCAACATTTCCTCAATATAAACGATTCAAATTTTGCTATACAATGGATTGAAAGCTGTCATCATTTTTATTCCATTGTATGTTGTAAATAAGACCAGAAAGAATTATATGGAGGAAAGGGTAATGTAAAGATTAAATATAAAACAACTGGTGTGAGATTTTCTAAGGTTAAGTGGGGAGGTAATGCTATCATGTGTTTTTAACTTGCCCTGTTGAGTCTAGGTATTACAGCATGTATGGTGCCCTATCAGGAGTTCTAAGAAAAGGGAGAGGGCTTACAAACCATATGTTCTGCTATCCCTAGTCACTAACAGTGAGTTGAGGATGATGTGGCAGTTTTAATTTATAATTTCCTTTTATTGGTATGTATCTCAACTTTAACATCCTCATTTGCATAAGTTTAAATAACTATGGAAATTATAGCCTTGAAACTGACATATGGTATTTTATGCGCACATCTATCCTCTAATGTATACTTAAGGAATACAACACTTTGACTAATAGAGCCAAAATGCTACACAAGAGACATGTTGCCTGCTTCTATCGTTTCTACATTTTCTGTTTGAATTGAAAAAGAAAAGGTCCTTTTTATTCTGGGATAGTTGTTCTGTAGGAGGCACTTGAGTCTAGCTTGAATTCAAACGGAACACACTATAACAGAAACAGTATGTCATGGTGAGAAATCTTTTTAGTATTTAGGAAAAGGGGTTCTTTAGATTGTTAAAGTTTAGTAACTCAATTCTTAATAAGAATATCCTCATGAAAGGAAATATTTCAGAAATCTCCCAGAATGCCTTTGTCAGAACACTTGGCAAAATCCAAGTTTGCTACTTATATGCTTTAAGAAGATGCACCTTGCAGTCTTTTACAAGTCAAAAGGCGTCAGAATGCTAGCAGCCACTGTGGCTTAGACTGCGGCTATCCTGCAGAACTTACAGCTGCACCATGCTGTTGTAGCACTGCTAGCGCAAATGCCCTAAGCCAATAAGAAAGAGCTCTCCCATCCATTTAATTACTCCCCCCCAATGAGCGTCAGTAGCTATGTCTGCAGGACGTGCTCTCCTGCCGACAGAGTGCTGTCTACACTGGCACTCAGATCAATGTAAATTATGTTGCTTGGTGGGTTAACTTATTCACATTTCTGAGCAACATAACTTATACCAATATAAGCTGTGGCATGCACATAGTACTCCAGTCTCCATACTGTCCCCACAGATACCTCATATAGTAAGTATAAGTAAGAATCGTAGTGAACTCAGATACCAGTATGTGGTAATTCTTAGTCAATGTTACATAAGGAAAAACAATGTCATAGATAACTGAATATGAGGGAAGTTAAATACAGAAGTTGATGGATTGAGGAATTTGATGTCTTCACAGAACACTGAAAAAAATTGGAAGAGTAAATGATATTGCTAGAATCCTGAAACTTAATTTCCTTTAAATTAAGTCTACTGGTTAAAAGCAGTAGTCACTGATGATAGTTGCTATGGTGCTCTATGGCTGGCAAATCCATTTTAGAAAAGCAAATTTTAATTTTTGAAATGTGAGAAAATACTGGGAATTTTTTTCCAACTACCAAAGTGCTTGCCACTGATGTTATTACATTTCATGTTTAATGCAGGGGATCATCCACTTCAGTATTGTATTTCCTTAGGGTGAAATTCTTAACTGCAGTGAAAATCCTGAGCAAATGGATTCTGCACAGATAGGGGGAGGATATGAAACACCTTCACAGCTCGTCTTAAAAGTAGAAAGTTTTCAGAGTTCACACGCTGACCATATCCCTATTGCAAGCTCAATCCACCTATAAATTCTGCTGTAGGCTTTTGTGGAGTCCTGCTATGGGTCTGCTCTCCCATCTGCCTCCCCTCACCAGATCACTGTGATACTCGTAAGACCCAGATGAGTCTCTTCTCTTTTGACCTTCCCACAGTGGGAGGATTTCAATTTTATGAAGGTAGGAGGAGATAAAGGCAAAGAGCAGGAGAAAGTAAAACATATTTTATTTTTTTTCTCTTGTTCAAGTGTACTATAATTTGCTTAGCAGTTCCAGCACCTACTATGTAAAATTCTAGAGTGGGAGAAACAAATATCTCTTGACTTGGATTTTTGTTTGCAGCTGAAGTACTCCTGTAGCTGTGCCTCTGTCTAGGATGAGGGATCTGCAGGAGGTGGTAAAAAAAAAAAAGCTAGTCTTAAATGTTGCATGTATCTGTAGATGAAGAATTTTGTTGTAAATGACTAAATGTTTATTTTACTAACTTTAAATTTATTTCTATCCCCCTGCCCAAACGGATTTAAAAGATGTTGGCTTGCATTTCACAGCACATGCATCACAATATGCTAACTACATAAGACTTTTTTTTCAGTAATCAGAACCATATTTGTTGCAGTGGATATTTTCCCCACCTGGGATATGTTTTTCTTTTCTTCGGTACAATAAGACTAATCCAGATGAGGCAAAGCAATGTATCACTAGAACAGTAATTCACCAGCTTGAGAGGAACAAACTCCAATTATGAACATTAGTGTTATTTCAGACTATACAAGTGTAGATAAGATCAGAATTTGTCCCAATACTGTACGGGTTTCCAAACTTTCTGAAATAATGGTTTGAATTTGCTAAAGGACTGAAGCTGGACTCTGTAGCCCCCAAGGGACCTCGAATGGCTAGTAACAGAAGACCAAAATCAGGAGTGCTGGATTTTTAGGGGGAATTATGTACATTAATTGGCTGTCTAACTTGTCTGCCTATTCAGTGAACAGGAACTAAATGCTGAAAAATTCCTCCTTCCACAGATGCTTTCATGAATTATTTTTCAAATAAGAATATTTATTCATTTCTTAAAAGCCAGTCTGTAATAGCATCTATGTGCCAGGTAGCTCACTTCCATCATGCAATACTGCCTTTCTTCGCTGCTAGAAGGTGATCTACCATGTGTATTCAAGACATGCATGTTTTATGTACTCTTGGCAATGGATTAGACTTCAACTTAAATAAAAACCAAAACCTGACAATTATGCACTTCCAGGTATCTCACCAAGTGGCTAAGGCTCTGGATTGAGACTCAGGAGACCCAGGGTCTATTCTCAGGTCTGCCAATGTAATGCGAACTGACCGTGAACCCATCACTTCACTTCTCTGTGCTGTGGTTTTCCCCATCTGTAAAATGGAGATAGTGATACCCGCTTCCTTTTAAAATGCTTTGAGATCTCCTGACGAAAAGTGCTCTGTAAGAGATAGCTGCTGTTATGATGACAGATAATACAGCATGCAAACCAAAGCTTGCATTCCTGCATTTCAATATAGAATTCATATTCAGGCATGATTTTTCCAGTGTTTCACGGCTGAAATGCTATAGAAAGCAGTGGAGTTGCTCTGCCATGCAAATGGAGAAGGACCGTGGTAAGTCAGGCCCAGTACACTTCTTAATTACAAAGTGGCAGGCTGTTCCTTTCTTATTTATCTCCTAATTTGTTCTTCCTCACTATACTCTCACTGTTAATGAGTGAGCGTGTGTGGGTTTTTTTAGTATCTTACTCCTACCGTGTTAAATTAATCCCCTCTCTGCACAAGTCTCACGTCACCAAGATTTGTGCAGGGGATTAAAGTGTTCAAATTTGCTTCCATTTAAGTCAATGGGCATTTTGCCATTGACATCAGTGGAAGCTGGATCAGGCCTTAAGTGGGTAGAAGATGGATAACTGGATCATACGCACCAACCTGTTGGCAGGCCTAGGGGCTGCAGCCTAGCCTCTGTGATCATTACTGAAACTCATGGGCTAGACTAGTAGCTGCTGTGAGTATTTGGGGCTTTTTAGGAGAGTAGAATGGTAAAAATACACGTCCACCCCTCGGTCATACTTCACCTGGCAATAATGACCTCTTTGGAACAGAATAGAATAACTTCCATGGAATCTACGGGGGGTGGGGGCATGCTGTTCCTTTGACACCTCTGTTTCAGTATGCGACTACACTTAGTCAGCATAGAAGGCCCATGTGTACAGGCCTACTGATGGTTGGGTGGAGGAGGGAGGAAGATAAGTGGGGAGTCCAAGGGACCCAGGAAACTGAGTAGCAGATACTGCCTCCTCAGCCACCCAGGAACCTGAATAACACAAATTAAATAATTAAAAAATTCATTGGAAGCCCACTTGAACCTCAACCATCCCTTTCTAGGGAGGCCATTGACTGCTCTGCCCTGGGGTCCAGGATTGCTGTCAGTGGACCTGCATGTGAGCCCTGTACAGCTGGGTTGATTTTACCAAAATTTCAGTTATCATTCAGCAACATGGCCAGTTTGCTTTATCCTCCTTAGTTTTCTTCACAGTTACCTTTAAAATGCGCAGAGTTGCACCCTGATTATTAGTGAGCTTGATGGGCTCTGCTCATTGTGAAGGGATCAAAATGCTTTTTAATTACCTCCATATTTCTATGTTTGATAGCATTCATTCAAACTGGGACTTTTAATGGCTTCTTTGGTAGTTCATTTCTCCTAAGGAAGGTCATGTTTTGAATCTCTGCCTTTTCAGAACTTTGAATATTTTTCAGTGTAGATATTTTTGTGAAGCACCACCAATGCACCTTGTATTTGTGCCTTTTTCAATATATATATTTTTAGTCCCTACACTAGCCTCTTCTGGAAATTTATGCTAAATATCCCCATATGCAAGTCTATAACCAGCTTCTTTATAACAGCAACACATTAAAGCTGCCTAATCTGACATGCTACTGCCAAATCTCTCTCTCTCACTGCCCCCCTTCCCCCGCCTTACCTACATTCCTCCATTCTCTCCCTCCCCCCTTGTTTTTCTTTCTTTCTTCTCCAAGGAAAACTCCTCTACCAAGCACTCCTCCTGCCTACTTTAGAAGCCAATGACTTGCTAATGAACACTATGGCCTTTCTCCCCAGTGGTGCTAAAAACAACTACTACTTCTAAAAAGCTCTGCAGTTTGTTAGGTGGCTCATTAACTCCCTATTATTCCAGTCCTGTAGTCACTATAAAAGGTGTACCATGATCCAGAAAGCTTGACTAGCTGTTTCCTACTGTTTTTCACAGTGCTAAGTAAAGATCACTTATCACATCACCATTATAGAGCAACTGAGGAAACAAATTCACCTGACTGAGACCTGCAGAAAGGAGTTTTATCTTATCCAGCCTCTGAGTAGTCTTTCAGTGAGAGCAAGTGTGTAATAATGCAAAATGTTTCTAATATCCTGGGATTTAGAGCTTTCAGATAGGGAAACGTCGAAGGCACCCTCAGTCGGGGATTTAATTCTCTAGATTCTTCATGAATTCTAACATCTGTGATGCAAACAATTGATGGGTAACTGTTTAGTTGAAAGGATTAATTTGAGAGACTGCCAAGTTTTTATGAAAAATAAAAAAAAAATATTTAACAATTGGATGACATTTTCCACAAAGAATCCAGCATATCTGGGGCAAAATCCTGTCCTTTTGTGTACAGGTGCACTCTGCATGAGAAGAAGGAGAGAAGATGGGAAGGGCACAGATAGCTAGTACACTGTACCACTTGTCCTTTTCCACTGGGCATCTATTTAGTAGTCGATCAGGATTGATTATCTGGAGCTCTTGCTTTATCCTTGGCTAACTTGCACACTGATGTTCCTCAGGCTCATTGGGAGAGACCATTGACCCCACAGTATGAGTGCTGCAGCATGGGACTCTTACTGCTCTCAAGTAGATGAGCTTTAATTCTGCAGAAGTCTATCCAGACCTAGTTCAGCACCAATCCATTGATCTCCAGTTCCCTGTGAGGGAGAAAAATGAAGCATGTGTGTGGGTGGTGGATATACTCCTGACCATCCCCTTGTACAGAATGTGCACTGATGATTAAAGGCTAAAGAAGAGAAAAAGGCAACTAAAAATGCCAATGCTCCTTTGGGGAGCAGCAGTAATGTGTGCTATACACCATGTTTCCTCTGGCCTCCTTAAGCTTCCTAACCTACACCAATATGGTAGCTGCAAAAAAACCCCCAAACCAACCAACAACAAAACAAAACACAACACAAAAAAACTCACCTATTTCTAGCAACAGGAAGATTTGCTCTTAATTTTTAATCAACAAAAACTTATTTGAATATGGTATCACAGTTATCTGACCAATATGAATGGTGAAACGGCAACTTTTAGAAATATTTCAGAGCACTTTTCCCTCCCCACAGGTCTTCAGTAATCATTGGTTAATAAGATCAGTTGCGTCACCAAAGCAAGGTGTCTCACACTTCATTTCTCTCCCACCTCTGGTTTGACAAACTCTGGCAAATAATGAACCAATTCAGGTAAAAGCATGATCAGTTGCTAGATAGATCATAAATGGACAAGGTATTTAAAATCATTAGATACATTTGTTTAACAGTTCTAATTATGACAATAGCAGTAATAATGTGTGCAAAGATGGTACCAAATAAACAATGGAGAGAGAAGAAGGTCAAGAGAATAAATTATATGAGAAATATCCAGGGGTGAGAAAGTAAGAAAGGAGATGATAATGGGAGCTAAGGAAAGTGTCTGAAGTCATGAGTTCATGCATTCATAGAATGAAAGAAAAAAGTGAGTTCATCTCACCTGATATAGAACAGGTAGAGAGGCAAGAGTGAGCTGGAAGGATAGAGAAGAGAATTAATGATGGCATGTGAATGAGGACTGACTGCACATTTAGACATGATGGAGGAAGAGAAGATAGAATGAAGCTTGGAAGAGGTCCTTCTAGGCTATTTAATGAGCTATCTAGACATGGAGATGGGACATTCCCTACTGCATTTAAAACACTAGCCTATACACTTGAAAATCTATATACCAAAGGGAACCTTATGCCTATAATAGTGTGCCTTAATATACTGGTAGTAGTGAGTTGGTTAAACAGATAGAACATAACACAGTGTGATGTTCTTGGAGATTAGTGAGACGGTATCTTTCTGAGGGGAAAGGTAATGAAGAATTTTTTCAGATTCAACAAGGGATTGGTCAGCATAGACAAGATGTGGTCAATAGGCAATGATGGGTTGTCAATAGCCAAGGATAAAACTGGAATAAATGACAACTAGCAAGCCAAGCAAAGGATGGAGCTGAACTTAGAGAAAAGAGAGTGAAGATCAGTACTTGATTGACTCTTACTACTCTCAAGTAGATGAGCTTTAATTCTGCAGAAGTCTATCCAGACCTAGTTCAGCACCAATCCATTGATCTCCAATTCCCTGTGAGAGAGAAAAATGAAGCATGTGTGTGGGTGGTGGATATACTCCTGACCACCCCCTTGTACAGAATGTGCACTGATGATTAAAGGCTAAAGAAGAGAAAAAGGCAACTAAAAATGCCAACAACCGAATTGTAGATGAACGCTAAGTATTCAATCATAGCTGAGAGTTGGAATATGATTAGTGAAGTTAATGGAAAACCAACCCGTTCTGCCAAATGACTGTTGCTAGCAGGCTAATTTGCAACTCTCTAATGAAATTTGTCACACAGCCATTGTTTCTTACACAGAACAATATAAAAGTGTGTATGTATTTATAATATTGTATAAAATTATTGAGATCCTCAGCTTTTCTGCCAGATATTAAAGCTGTCCATGGTGCCTACAAAGTTGAATAGCATTGGGTTATAGTAAGCTGTGTTTTTAGTTTTTATTTATTTTTATTCTTTTATTTTTTAATATTTACATTCTATTCAATTTATAAAATCCTCCTTACAAACACAACTCCCTCTAAATGTTGGGCCTCAACTACTGTAGCCACAATAATTTAACGGTATGATTATTATTGTATGTCTTGCTGAAATACTCCAGTTCAGTTATTCCCAAAGAGTGTGGCTCGGGTGCCAAAATAGGCCAATGTGGGCTTTCAAAGTGTCCTGCAGCTCCCCTCCTGCTGGCTATAGAAGGGAGCCACTGCCTAAGGACCCAGGTGAAGTAGGAAGTACATTTCTGCAGAACTAAAAGACTGGTGCAAGCTCCTTGCTGCAGCCAAAAGAATGGGAGATCAGCACTCCCTCCCCTTGGCCATAGCAGGAAACATGGCAAAGTGCTCTGCTGAAGTCCAAAGGTGTTGGAGTCCCTGATGGAACCAGAGGACGGGACACACAATTTTCTGTTCCCCTTACTGCAGAAGGGAGCCAGTGCCTAGGGACTCAAGTAGAGCGCACATGGCTACAGGATGTGTGAAATTTCCTTTCTGCAGCTAGGGAGATCAGCGAGAAGACTGCCTCCTTCCTGAACTCCTTCCATCTGGTGGTAGTGGGTGTATGGGGGGGAGAGCTGCTGGCAGAAACTGACAAGAAGTCCTGTGGCACTTCTAAAGACTAACAAATTTATTTATTTATTGCATAAGCTTTCGTGGGAGAAAATTCCACTTTGTCAGATGCTTTGAAGATGCGAGTAGGATGGTCAGTGCTGGTCCAAGAGTCGCAGACCGGTCCACTGGCCAAATTAACCCACACCGGTCCACAAAGAAGCAGCCATGGCCCCAGCCCCCAGGCAGGGCAGGCCGGTACAAAGGTCAGTCGCCCGGCCCCCAGGCGGGGCGAGGCAGGCATGAGAGTCAGTTGCCCCTGGCCCCCAGGTGGGGTGGGGCAGGCACAAGTCACAAACCCTCTCGGGAGGGTTGGCAGGGTTTGAGTGCTCCGGGTGGTTAGGGAACGGGCTGAGGGAGGGGGACGCAGGCCCACCCGTCTCCATTTGCATCCCAGCCCAGGGCCCTGCCACTGTGGTCAGCGGAGCTCCCGCCGAAACACTCTGACTTCAGGCGGGGCCGCCACCCACTATGTGGCAGCCAGCCACCCCTGGGCTACTTCATCCCACCCCGGGGTCTGGGTACCTGGGTCCACGGGGTCTTCCTCAGGATCCACGGGGTAAATCGCTCTGGGGATCCCAACCAGGCCCTTCATGTCCATAGGAGGCAGATCCGGCAGCTCCTTGGTCTCCTCCGCTGAGGGTAGTTCCTCGAGGTCATAAGGGCCGACCACCGCTGGTTGTTTCTCCTGGGTGCTGAGGTCCTCTGCCAGAGCTCCTCAAGGTTGCAGGGGCCCAGCGGTTCCTCGGGGTTCTCCCCATGAAGAGTCACTGCATCCGGAGAGTGGTGCACTCGGGGCCGCTTCCCCCAGTCCCTCACCTCGGGGATCCCAGTCACTGGGCCCAGGTAAACTGGGCAGGCCCTCTGGCTGTCTAGCTGGAGGGGATGGGAGTGCCCTCCTCGGAGGGGCCCGGCTCCCTCCGGCTCACCACCGGTAGGAAGCCATGTCCTTACTCTGAGGCAGCTCTCTCCCTACTGAGCTGTCTGGCTGGGTTTTTATAGTTCCCATTCCTGTTTGGGCTCTGCCCCTCTGCTTTCAGGGCTGGAGACCTGCAGTTCCTAAGTTTGTCCAGGGGCGACGTCCAGGCCCTTCCTCAGGCCCAGGCTCCGAGGGAGGCCACAGCTCTTCTCTACAGTGCGGAACTTACAGAATAGAAGGAAAATAAATGCAGAGCAGTCTAAGACATAGGATCAGGTCAGGCTGTAACAGCAAATCAAAGTGGATGTTAAGATTCAAAAAATGGGGAACAGCATATAGAGGAAGGTGAGGTCAAATCACCTGTTGTAACAAGAAAAAAAGTGTATAGTCACTGTTTAACATCTGACAAAGTGGGATTTTCTCCCATGAAAGCTCAAGCGATAAATAAATGTATTAGTTTTTAAAAGTGCCACAGGACTCCTTGTTTGTTTTGCTGAACTGGACTAATATGGCTATCTCTTTAGAGCTTGGCAGAAACTGGTGGCCCTTCGGGGTTGTAAAAATTGATCTGAGGTCCTAGAGCCAAAAAGGTTGGGAAGAACTGTTCTAGTTCAAGAATATTCAGATGCCCCCTCTCTATTGATATTTAAGATTGTCAGAGTAACCAAAAATAGTCAATGATTAACGTACATATTTTGTATATTGTTGTGGGTGACTTCCTGTGTGAATTCCTTCAGATTCAAAGGCATGCCTCCTAACCTAGGCACTTCTCATGTTAAATAATCATGAATGTGCATAAATGTTTAATGCAATTTAAATATTTCATTTAATTTTTGTAATTATTTCCCTTGGAAGGAATAGGAGATGTGAAGGTAGAATGATTCTTCTCCAACTCTGCAAGGAGGATAATTACTTGACCCACTTTGCAATGGTACTGTAATAAGCTAGCTATGCTTGTCTGGAACACTTGCCTCCCCTGTGTTAGCATGTGTTGAGCCTGCTTCGAGGAGATTTAATAGAGCTCTGCTGATTCACACTCGGATGAGTTACTAACTCACTGGTATGTAAAGGAGCTGTGAGTTGCCCTCTTGGAGGAAACAGGGTCTAACAGTTGTGGGGGGAGAACTGTTGGATCACTGAGGTCTGGAGAGAAAGATCGAGCTAATGTTTATTTTCTTATTACTGTTTTCTTTGTTAATCAAATCAAGGGAATGAATGAACAGTGATTCTAAGAGCGATTTGGGGAAGGTGTCTGTTTAAACAGGGTTTTGGAAAATGTGAAGGGTTTTTTTGTTTGTTTGTTTTTTTAATACCCTGCAAGAAAGGTATACAAAGGAGAAGTGGAAGAGATACTGAAATGGATGATGAAGCAAAAATGACAGCAAGCACAGATTACAGCTCTATAGAAACAACACAGACAGTGCCAGGAGCAGATGTTACAGAAGCTCACTGACCTCAAGACAGGGAACTGCAACTGGCCAGAACCTCTCTATACATCTAGGCTTTTTCATCTCAGCTTTGACTTTATCCTAAAAGTCATGATGTACTAAACTCTCTCTTGGAAATTACTCTAGAAGAGTACATTGTGTTACTGGTAATAACTTCAGTTTATTCATGCATCCACTCAAATAAAATTTTAGATTCCCTTCCTGTATTTTCATATAATCTGACCCCTATTTCTCTTGGCTAAAAGAGATATTATAACACCTGCATTATAAGCTTGAGTCTCCACTACATTATATCAGCTAGGTAAACTTAGTGTTAGACTGGTACACCTGAGTGGAGAATTGAGTTCCGTACCTTTCTCACCAACATTACATAAATACAAAATGAGATTAACATCAGTGACATCTGACCACTTCATATTAAGTGTTTCCAATTACAGTGTTCTCACCAAGTAATTACTCTATAAATAGACACTTAAGTACAGGATTGTTACATGTAACCATACATACTAGTAATTTACATAATTGTTATAATTTATGATATTGGTAGGTACATAATTATACCAGTTTTTGGATGGATCTGTTAGGTATGAAGTATTACTTTTAACAACGTTAAGTCTACATTTTCATAGTATTACAAGTTAGCTCAGTTTATAATTCACTGCAATGGTCATTATCCTTAATTACATAAATGATGAAATATGGTTACTTCATTAAATAAAAAGTCAAAATGCACCCACCCCCAAATCTCACAATGCACTTGCATTGTGCTACAATTACACATGAGCTTCTTGAATAAGTACATGCCCTTCATATTTACTGTCTTCTTTTATATATATTTAATTTAGATGCCCAGAATTATGTATATTTGAGGTATCTAATTCAGTCAGAGAAATTAAACCTAGAAAAAACTAAGAACCGAGTCCATTTCTGTAAATTATCACTTTAATAATTGTCAGTTATATAGTGATAACATACAAATATCAGGTAAAAATACTATGGAATAAAATTCCAAAGGGGTAGCCGTGTTAGTCTATTGTAGAAAGACAGCAGAGTCCTGTGGCACTTTTAAAGACTAGCAGATTTATTTATCGCATAAACTTTCGTGGGAGAAAATCCCACTTCGTCAAAGCGTCTGATGAAGTGGGATTTTCTCCCATGAAAGCTCATGCAATAAATAAATCTGCTAGTCTTTAAAAGTGCCACAGGACTCTGTTGTCTTTATGGAATAAAACAAACCTTTCTAGTTACTACCATTAAATTCTATCTTTTATTCCTGATTCTATTTTTTGTTCACGATACATACTGTAGCTAACAAACATAATTAGATAACACTTAAGTTTTCAGTGTGTCAATACTGATTGTGTACTTCCTGTTATACAGCTGCATCACTACAGAAAGTATTGCATAGAAACATACTTTTCTATTATCAAAACTAGTATAAAAGTGTAGCATTTATTTGAAAACAGTGTAGAAGCGTTGAAGCAGAAAAGTAAAATGGTTGCACAGAAATTAGTTACTTTGACAAACCATGTACTTTTTTTTACTTTGTTACACTGTCATGTGTTAGCTCTTAACACTGACGGGATATTTTTCCCTTTACAAGGCAGTAGCTGTCTGTACTGATTTGTTTCTGGTGCTGAGATAATTTTGGTTTTATTTATGATGGTTTGTATGACGTTTTGGGTAACATCTGGACTGGTAAGGAGCCTATCACCATCTACATTGTAACTTCGGGTGCCTTAATACTATGTTGCTATGACTCAGAGCCCTGGCACCAATAACCAGTGTACAAGAATAAAGTTCTCACCATGGCTTCCACCAGCCAAGTTATTCCTTGCAGGATAGGGTGACCAAATGTCCTGATTTTTATAGGGGCTTTTTCTTATATAGGCGCCTATTGCCCTCCCTCATCCCCATCCTGATTTTTCATACTTGCTATCTGGTCACATTATTGCAGGATGAGGTCCTGCTGGTTTTGAATCTACCCAAATCCATCTACCCTTAGTTCTTAACTAACACCAGGACTTTTCACCTTTTAGTTCATCACACCTGACGGTGTAAAAACGACATTTGGTTATAAGTTTACTTTGGCACCCACATGCTACACAATTTGCATAGCAGAGCTTTGCTTGGGATAAAAATAAACAAAAAGTTTATTTATTTAATAGAAAAATCAGATTCAAAGATGAAATGACAAGGAAAAATAAACATAAAGAGAAAACTTCAGGCTTCACATGTCTATATTATGTAAATCCCCTTTTTTTATTCAAGTTACCTAATGCCTTTGAACAGTTCCCCAGCATGCCCCAGACCTGAAGAGAGATCTGATGTTTGCATGCAGTCTCTCCAACTCTGCTGCCTTTTAGTCTGTCCCTCGGTTCTGGAGCAAGACTTCAGTTTCAAGCCCCTTTTTAGAAGTCTGTTTCCTGCTGTAAAATTTCTTTCTTTCTTTGGGCATGGCGACTCATGGTCATTCAGGTTAGGGAAATTATTGTAGCTGTGTTGTCTCACTGTTTTACTTTAACCTTAAAGGTCAATCATTTGTCTTTTTGTGGGTTGTACAATGCTAGATGCTGGGAACTAGTCTTGTCTGGTTGGAGAGGTAGTTCATAACCTGTCTACAGATCTCATTGTGACCAAGTTCAGAAGGTCACAAGCTTTCATAAAAGACCTTGACATTTTTTTGGTACACAGCAACATTGAAAATAATTACATAATCACAAGACATCTGATGTTTTGGACCCAGATCCTGCAAGTTACTCCACATGGGCAGATCCCCTGCATCTTCACAGGAATAAAGTAAATTGCAGGAGCCTTGGACTGTGATCTCCTTACGGCAGGCTTTGTACCACTGTTTTTATTTGGAAAGCCCCCAATATATTGTGAGAAGTACTAGAACTGTGCAAAAGACAATAATTTACGTTGACTATTTATTGAGTAGATTCACAGACCTGTCGTCATCTAAAATCCTATGACACACAAAGGAAGAATCATGCCAATTCCCTCTCTGCCCCCCTTCCCCCCTTAGGAACATACTAAAAGGCATTGTTTATTTGAATATCCTCGTTTAAATCTGATTTTTGCTGCCTCTTCTTTACACAATTTAATGTAATTAAAAAAAAAAATCAGATTTAAGACAATTCCAGGATGGGCGTGCTACCATTTCAGAATTTCTGTAGTGTATGGACATGACTTCATGGAATGGTTTAATAGTTAATATACAAAGACACGTGGGGATGAATTAGAGAGAATATCAGCCTACACTTTCCACTTTGCATTTTCCTGTTTCTGTGAATCTGTCAGATATATTATGTTGGTTTTAATTAATTTGTTTGCTTTAAATGTCATGGATATGTGATTTGTGTTTTAGAAAACAGAATTTTTGCTCTGTTGATGATTATATATGAAGATACTAGTTTTTGTTTCATTAATCTTCTTTTAGATGTCCTTCATAATCTAGTATCAAGTTTATTGATGCACTTT
>ML685831.1:4373547-4413682 GCA_007922175.1 Pelusios castaneus
GCCCCTTAGTCTGAGCCTAGGGAGCTGAGTCAGCTGGCATGGGCCAGCTGTGGTTTTTTAAGTGCTGCGTAGGCATGCCCTGAGAAGTGATTTAGCCTAGGAAATGGAGGAGCAGTAGGAGTTCAAGGTGTACTGTTCAGCATTCTTGATTAAGTCCTGGAAGAGCATTTACAGAAGAAGGCAGCATATATTCTGCAACATCAGGAGTACAGCTGCTTTCTTTGTGCACTTTCACAATTCCCTTAAACAACTGACTGATTAGAAACTGGGGTGGGTGGGGAGTGCTACTCAGCACAAAACAAGAAGGTAGGTACCTTTCATGGATTCCAAGGCCAGAAAGGACCACTGTGATTACTTAATCTGACTTCCTGTATAACACAGGCCATAGAACTTTCCCAAATTATTTCTAGATCATATCTTTGAGAAATCTGATCTTGATTTAAAAACTGCCAGACATAGAGAATCCACAACCCTTGTTAAATTGTTCCAATGGTAAATTACTCTCGCTGTTAAAAATGTACTCATTTCCAGTTTGAATGTGTCTAGCTTCAACTTCCAGCCATTGGACTATGATATACCTTTCTCTGTTAGATTGAAGAGTCCATTATTTGTTTGTTCCCGTGTAGATTCCTATGACCATAATCAAGTTCTCCCACTCAGCCTTTCTTAAGAGTAAGATTGGGCTCTTTGAATTTATCACAGTAAGGCATGTTTTCTAATTCTTTACTCATTCTTGTGGCTCTTTGCTGAACCCTGTCCAGTTTTTCAACATCCTTCTTTAATTCTGCACAGTATTCCAGCAGCAGTTGTTCCAGTGCCAATTCAGGGATGCATAAAGGACAATTCTGGGATGCATAAAGTGTGTGCAGTATACATATAGTGAGGAGAGACAGTAGATGTGTCAGAAAGGAATGTGACTTGCTGATTTTTAGAGATGTCAATGTTTTGGGAATGTGTTTGTGGTCTTAGTCATGACACTTAACCTTCCTACATTAGTCTCCTCATGTGCAAAATGGAAATACATGCTTCTGTAATGACAATTGTATGAGAAAGCTCACAAATATGCCTACGCAGGCCCTCCAATGACTAAGGCTTAGCAGACCACAGGTGCCTGAGCTAACTGGAGAGGTTTTTTTTTCTCTTTAATTGTTTTTAATTGTTGGTAATCAAACATGACACTGAGCAAACCAGCTGGTTGCCATGCATCCTCCCTCTTTATATACATTGGATTGTTTATATTTGTTGTTAATTGAAGATCTCATTGACTCCAGGCTCCTAAATACTCTAATCCTGGCCCTGCCTGCATATGTTGTTTTCAGTTGCATTTGGTATTCAGTAGAGTGGGTGTGAAAAGAGGTTTTGCAGACTCACCCCAAAATGCAAAGCCTAGATCAGCATATGGCAACAAAATATGTTTTCCAGCTACCTTGGTCAACAGAAATGATTGTTTTCATTGAAGTCCCACTACGATACTTCCCACCAGTCACTGTTCCCAGATGACTTGATTTAATTGTCAACAGGCGAAAGAGGGAATCTTTGAAATTCCACATGGAACCAGTGATCATACTACAGCCAGGACAGAAGATAAATTTATATTCATATCCGTCTTCCCCCCATCTTATAGAAAATCCCTCTTCAAAAGCCAGGCCTCTCTCTGAAAACAGGACAGGATGCTTACGCTGACGGAACACCTCACTACAGACAGCCATCAGGGAGTAAGCACTAATCATGCCAGTATTCAGTGAGCCATGTCTGAAAGCTTGCTTGTTCCTCTGGGCTTAATATGGGTAAAGCAAGTAGTGAAAAGAGAAATTGGGAAATGTGGCTTTACTGATAAGAAAACCTACCATAAAGTTGGAATTAACGGAAGTGTACCAGACTTGACTCTGAAGCATTTCATTAGTATTGTAAGACTTCTCTTGAACTCCAGCTTTCTGCTGACATATCACCTGAGATAATTCCTCCACCTGTTCAAATAGATGCATTTAAGAAACAGGCTCGTTCCCCACAATCCTGCCTCCCCTGGAAAAAAATAAAATGACAGATTGGACCAGAGACATGGATCTAGTCTCTCCAGGCAGTGAAGCTTTGTACAATAACATTAAGGGAATTGCTGGTCCCTCTGTGTAGTTCACTATATAGGCTGATTTTGCAGACCCTGAAGAGGACAAAACCAATTAACAGATTAGATATTGCCAGAAACAAGAAAGAGAGTACTCATGCAGCACCAAAGTAAAAATGCATTTCTTCAGTAGCGTTGCTAAGAACTGTTGATCTAAGAATGGTAAGAGAAATCATTCAGCAATATATTGTTCTAAAGGTCATATTTGTCCAATTCCTTCTTAGTTTGCTTATTTCAACTGAGCTCTTGATGCAACTGCAGTATTAAACAAGTATATATTCTTCAGCTGAAATAGCATGCTTTTAAAATGGAACAACAGAGAACTGATCAAAGCTAATATTCAAGGGCTACATAAATAAACTCCAAAATTGAACAGTTAATAGTTTTAAAGTAACATGGGAGAGTTTTATATTTCAAAGAATATCTACATCTCATTTAAATGCAAATTTGGGGTTCAGTAATCAAAGCAGACATGGCTTTTTATAGGCCTATATTTCTAGGTATCTGGGATCAAAGTCATTTATTGGACATGCAAAGCAAGTATTTGAGGTGGCTAGCGATAGAGTATGAATTTCATTGAGTTCTTATGTAAAGTTCTTATGTAACTTTTGCAGCAAACATAATAAACCTGAATTAACAGTAGAACGATTCTAGAGGGCTTCATAACATAAATAATACTTTGTACCTTGTACCATACTTTGTATGGCATTTTCAACTATGCTGTCAAATGAGTTCACAGACATTAAAAGCCAGATTCTGCCTAAGCAGCTGCAAAAAGGAAACGGAGCAGGAGGAGCTGAGCATGATGGTAGTTCTCACACTCTGACAGTGCAAGAACTTGGCAGCACCCTTAAAACTAGTTTCTGTAAAGGGGTATATGGATGGACATAAAAGAGACCATGCCTTGGTGAGGATAGGTGAAGCTGGGCAAGTGTAGTGGTAGTATCAGTGGCACTTACTTTGTAGGGGGACCAGGAACTGTGACCGCTCTGGGAAGCATTGTGTTACTGAGGTATAGTGCTTCCTGGAGCCATTCTAGGACAGGGTATCTCTATACTGACCCCAAAGCACACAAGTTTAACCAGACTGAAGCTTTCTAGGGCAACTCTATATGCACCTACATAACCTGTAGGTTAGGTAAATTGAAATATTTTTGTGTGCTCTTGGGGATGAAAGAAGATGAACAAAAGTTGTTCAGGAAAGATTAAATCGAAGGCATTGGAGTCACTGAGCCAAATTTTCTTATAAATTACATTGGTGTAAATCTACAGTAACTTTGCTGGAGTCAAGACTCAGAAAAGAGTTATATTACTAATAATATAGAGAGGTAATGTTGAGAAGACATATGTTGTAAGTCAGATGTAAGAGGAAGGGCCATATATATGGGAGGCTGGTCATAATTGTGAGTGAAATTTAATCAGGAATGTACTTTTCTCTCTCTCTTCTGTTAAAGTCTCTAAGAAATCTATTTATGTCAATTTTCCTCACATGCAGTAAAGTAGGGTAGAAATGAAGGGTTGTTACGGCTATTCCTGTATGTAATGGTGCATTTGTCTTTCCCATCGTCTGTCTATTTATAGCTGTTCTGATATAAGGATTATGGGTTATTGTTTAAATTTTAAGAGGAATATAAAGGAGCTGTCATTTTAATAGACAATTAAATCTATGATCTGTAAGTGGGAATTGAACAATTGCATTTCTCATTAAAGTCATTCTAGTAAAATGGAAACTAATTTTTTGAACAGTGTATGCTGCTGTGAGTCGGGTCTAAGGAAGGCTCAGAGAACAAATCACCACCACCAACTGTATGTGAAAAACATTTAGAATGAACAGGCTTGTCAGAATTTAATTTTTATTTTTATAACTTTGCCAGATAATATCAATGTTTCATTTTGAACATTTTTTATTTTTATCCATTTAAAATGTTTACAATTGCACAAAATTACATCTGGTAGGGGGAGTCAGACAATAATTATTTGACAGATTTTGAGATTCCAAAATGTTAACTCTTTAGAACTCTGAAAACATCAATTATCAACATCCTGTCCAAAATACCCAGAGTAACTATCCTCAAATCAAACTCTACGTTCTAAAGCAGCATTTTTCTTACTTTGCCTTTCTGTCAACTTTGATTATTATTGATGGAAATATTTTGTCAGTTTGTGTGCGCGCATGGTGGAATAGACATTCACTGATTTAAAATCTAGTCCTTCCAGACCTAAAAATTAAGTACAAACCCACTCCACCCTGGCATGATATTTATCTGGATATTGCCAGCCAGGATTTTACTTAGCCACCAGCTCTAAATTACTCCATAATAACCATATCTTGAAAATTAGATATCAACCGTCCCCTAAAGTGAGCTTCCCCCAGCCCATTCACTCAGCTCAACAGAAAGGAATAACAGTTCTGCAGAGGCGACTAACCTGTCATCCCCGCACCACAGGGAGGAAGGACAATGCTCTCTAAATATCCCTTTGTAACTGTCTAGAATAATTCAGAATCCCTAAAGTCATGTGTCTAGTTAGATTAGCTTGTTCCTTTATAAAATAGCAATCCAAAGACACATTTCTAAAGAGGTCAGAATTGAAGCCACATGCATATCTAGCGTGTGAAGCTTTGGTTAACTGAAATAGCTCAAGCAGATATGTACTGGAACCATCCAGTTTTTAAGGGGGTAGCCGTGTTAGTCTAGGTCAGCAAAACAAACAAGAAGTCCTGTGGCACTTTAAAAGTGCCACAGGACTCCTTGTTTGTCATCCAGTTTTTCTGTATTGATTCAACGAAGCACCTTTCGTACTATGTCCAAAAAAGATTTTAAAAATAGCATACTGGTGGTGTGTCAGTCATTGATCTCTTAAGAATGTTAAACAAAAGTGTGTGTTTATTGAGAGAGGAGGAGCAGCTTGTGCATAAGGCACAGAAGTGGAACTTGTGTGTCTGGTATTTCGTCAATATACAGCTGAGTGTCTCATATACTGTGTTGAGGAGCCATAGAAAAGCCTATAACTAAACATATACTTCATATTCATCTAGACCAGGAGTGTTCAACCTTTTTGGGTGAGGGATACATTGCAATTCTTTTCTCAGTCGGGGGCGGGGGTGCGGCCGTGATAGCGAAGACATACAAATCGATCTTACTATTAATAAACTAATAAAATACTGATTCGTGTGATATTTGGCATTGCTTTTGCTTGGACAGTGATTAGAGTCTAATCATGGGTGCTGCCATCTTTGTCTTAGTAAGTATTCAAGTTGCTGTAGCTGTATGCCTGCGTTGCCAAATCGTCACTCCTCCAGCCCCCCCAAAATAGTTTAACTCAGAAAATTACACCTTGTTCTATTGCTGAGCTTTCCCATGTGTGTCCTTGGCCATATGTGAGGATTTAATCTAAAGGCCAAGATGTCTTATTTTGTAATTCATTCTTATCCTTTGTGAGGTCTTAATTTTTCTCACACACACAAAAAAAGTTTGTTGTGATGCTCTGATTTCATAGAGCTCCAATATTTCTAAATGTGTCTTCATATTCTTTTGTTAAATGTATGAAAATAATAGCAGAACTTTTAAGCTTCCATTTTATAAGTTATCTAAGTAGGCTGCTTAGCTATGTACTAAAACAGTATTTGGACTTTCAAAGAAGGAGGCTTGAGCAAAGTACAGACAACAGGATGGAGGCAGGAGACGAGCAGGGTCAGAATTATGAATTTTTCTGACAGCGAAGTTCAAGCTTTTTATGGAAGAAAACTGGTGCAGTTATTTAAAAAGAGAAAAGATATGGTCTGAGTGGCAGGACAAGAATATGATCTTCACAGTTGACTTTAGTGTAGACTGGTGCAAAGAGATGAGAAGACAAAGTCAAAGAGGATTTCAGTAGGGCGTTATGGATCCGAATGCAGACAGCCTTGTCTGAAAGTCAGAGCAGGAGTCAGGTGTAGTGGGCACAGCAGGCATCCACTTTCAAGAATGAAGCCAAGGGTTAGCCTCAACTGCCAATTACCTCCGGAGTCGGGTTAAGCCAGAGTTGGAACCAGTAGTCAATCTGAGACCAGATACTAAGGGTCAAGCCAGCATCACGGTTAGAAGTCGGAGACCAGGATTGGAGCCAGGACTGATAACTAGAGGCAAGCTATAAGGGCAAGAACTCAATGAGAGGCCAGGATCAAGCATGGTAGGAACAGGAGCAATGGCAGGGGTGAAGCAGTGTCCAATGCAGTCATAATAAGAGATCATCTCATTGCTCAGACAAACTTTTTGTGCCTACTTCTGTCTTAAATACCATGGTTGTACCAATCAGAGGAGCTAGATGACCCTCCAATAAGAGCTCCTATGGAGAGAACCTGGCTGAGGCTATAGGACTACTAGGTCCTTGGCACACCAGCTTTCAACAGACACTAGGTGGAGGCTGGAGTGCAGTAACTGCTCTCTGGGACCTCCCAAGCCTAAGTTCAAGATCCAAGATATGACATGGGGAAGATAAGAGCTAGCTACCATACCCATGAGATACAGAAGCTGAATTTTTTATGTTATGAATACAGTAGTGACAGGATTTACCAGCTGTCTAGTTGTGAGAAAAGAAGGTGAGAGAATTATCAAAGAGGACACTGAGGTTTCAAGGCTTCATCTTCAAGGATGAAGAGGGCAGGTGCTCACAGAAGTCTGCAGTAATAGGGTTAATAGAGAGGTTACAGCTTTATGGTTGGGAGGAAAATCAGAAGAGGGTCTAGCCATGTAAGGGTGAAGGGGCAAAGGTTAAAAGGAATGTAGAAGTTCTGGGATTTAATCTAAGTTTAACATGGCTTTTTTCTTAGCTGTGAAGAAACATTTATAGACCTTATGCCAACTTTCTTGACCTCATTCACCAGGTATTGCGGTATTAGTGAAAAGAAATATTTTTGCTGTTGGAAAGATCAGACAAAATATTTTACATGCTTATGAATAATGCAAGAACGCTGTACTGTGGTGCATTAGAAGTGAATTAAATTTTTTCTCTTAGCTGCCAAGTGCTGAGGCACTGTATAATTTAGCTGGATGTCTCTAAAAAACTAGTTTAATTGCTGATAGAATTCAATACTGAGAAAAATAAGTTCTCCTTTATGTTATCTATAATCAAAACCCATGTAAACCATTCACTGTTAGACCTCTTCTGTATAGTAATGTATTTATATGGTGTAGTGTCTTCTGAAGTTTCATATTCCAGGAAGTTCACAGGGATGACTGTTAAGACTTTTTCTTAGTCATTCATTTGTAATTTGGATTTCCCACTACCCACTGTTTTTAACTTGCATAGAAATTAGCATGGCTTCATTTTGTTGGCTCCCTGGCACATGAGCCAATAGTACTTTTGATGCTAGCAACACATTGGCTAACTCCATGGAGTTATTGGTTTATTGCTGCTCTACAGCCAGGAGAGGAAACACAAGACTATCACAGATTGTTTGCTTGGGTTTTTTTTCCTCCAAGTCTCATTCAAATAATGTCTTCTGGGAGGGGAGTGTGTCTTTATTTTACATGAAATGTAGCCAAGGTTTCACTACACACTGTTGATTCCTGACTCTGTTTGGCACTGGCATAACTTACAGTAAAGTTTAGATGGCTCAAAATAGCATTTGGGATTCATCTGCTAAACATCAGGCTCAGCACTCCATCTTTGCACTTCATCTTGATCAGCACTTCACTCTCCTGAACTGTGACTAGGGAGCTGTGCCTCTGTATTTGATGGGCATACAAATACAGGGTATATAGCTAGATGAGAGTTCCTTTCCTCTCCTTCTTGAATGCTTATCTTAATCCAAGATAGGGAATTTTGTCAGAATTTTTAGTAAAAATGAGGCAAATTTCTTGCTATATCTGTCTGTAATGGCCTAATGAATCCCATGTTTCTGAACATCATATATTTTGAAAAATTAGACTCTGATCAGAACTTTGAGGATCAAACCTATCTCTTGTAATGGATCGACTAATGTAATCAATGCAGCTCAAGTTGTTACTACTGTTTGCATTGTACTTGTACCAAAAGGTTCCAAGATAGTCCTCCCCCGCCCCCCCCCCCGAAAAAAACCTTACAATCTAAATACAAGACAAGTGTCGATGGGTGGATGCAATAGAGCAAGGAGGAGACCACATAAAGTGTAATAAACGGAGGTCAGAGCTAGAAGTGGATGAAAGTTTCAGCAAATAGTTAATTCTCCCAAAAATGCAGTTCTGATTCAGCAAAATTATTGATGATTAGACACAAATTTGCCCTGCCCCCCTCCAAAAAAGGTGACTGAGGAGCCATTTGCAAAAGAGGAGGAAGTAGATGTGGTAGTTAATTAGTGCATACATGCTGGCTATCTCCCCTCCACCCCCTTCCCACAATCCATATAACCTTTCACTAGTGATTAGTGTGCTGACCTGGGATATAGACAACCCATATTCTAATCCTCCTCCAATTCAAAGTTATTTATACACAGTGAAACAGCTTGAGAGAGAGAGAGAGAACACAAGCATACATCTGAAATAGCCTGAGGGTTAGGGCACTCCCTAGGGAGGGAAGGAACCTGACTTCAATCCCCTGTTCCAGAGCAGGTGTTCACACTTGGGCAGGGCCATCCCTGGGGGTGGCGAATGGGGCGATTGCCCCAGGCCCCATGGTTACGTGGGCCCTGTGCTGTCCTGCACATAGCAGGGCAGTGCGGGGCCTGCACTGCAGTCCCCCCATAGCCACACTCTTCCCTGCTCGCTGCTGACTTCGGCAGGGAGCCGAAGGCAGCAGGGCAGGCCGGGAGCACTAAGCCCGGCCTCTGGGCTAGCTCTCCCCACCCCCAGGGCGGAGCAGGCAGGCCCAGGGACCAGGCAGGTGGCTGTGGCTCGCTTCTGAGCCGGCCTGCCCCACGCGGCCAGGGCCAGCCCCATGCGGCCAGGGCCAGCCCTCACCAGTGGCGGTCTCATGTCCCCAGCTGGGGCACCGGCTGCAGCAGCCTGGGGTCCTGGCTGCGGCCAGCTCCCCCCACTGGCAGCCCCCGTTTCCAGGGCCGGGGCCGGAGCCAGCTTCCTGCTGGTTCTGGACCCCACTCTCCCCATGGGAGAGCGCTGCACTTGGGTCTCCCACATCCAAAATGAGTCCCCTAAATCCTAGACTAAAATTGTACGTGGGGAGGGGACTGCTGTCTTCTCCAGCCATTTTGTGAATCTAGGCCCTTTACAAATGATGCTCAGAAAAAAATGTTTTGGATTGAATGCAACATTTAGTTCAATCCAGAATGATTTTTTTTCAGTTAGCAAAATGTTACTCCATTTAATCCATTCCACATTTTTTTTGAAATTGTCACCAAACCCCAAAATCTGTTCTTTGCCCAGCTGCAGTCACAGCACACTAGCAGCCTGGCCAAATAGCTCAGTTTGACACTCTTGGTTCTAATCCCTAAATGGACAGATTTTTACAAGTTACATAATTATGTATTTGTGTGGTGATATTTTTTTCAGTTTTTTTTCTGAATGAAATTCCCAGTTCTGCAGCCCTTAGCCTGAGTAGGATTTACTCATGTGGGTACTACCATTAACTTGGTAAGTACCATGCCATGTAAAGACTAAAGAATTGGGCCCTAAATTAGCAGTCATGTACTATACTTCTGGCTTTTATTTAGTCAAATTTTAGTGGCCTCTATCTTGCAGTAAGGAGTCAGCCAGCATGACTCCTTGCCTGTCAAACTTCACTTTAATTCTCAATAGAAGATAGCAAGTGATGTTTAATTGTACTTGCCGTATGGCAAAAAATGGCTTACATGGTGACATGAGAAACCTTTCATATAATTGTCTTCTTTGGGTGAAGGCCTTCCACTGATGTGGAAAAAATACCTTGTGAAACAGAAGTTTCACAAGGATAACAACAAAAGGTGTTGAACCTGATTCCTGTTCCTAATTGAAAGGCTTATGGTAATGCAAGCCTTGCAATCAAATATTTTCTAATAAATCAGTGATATCTGATTTTGTTGAAAAGAATGAAATCAATCTATAGAACAATTTTATTTATTTTTTAGTTGCCTTGCCACTTACAAATGTCAGCATCGAGGAGCTTTAGTAAAGGAATTATAAATGATTTAGAGAACTAATATTGTATGAAAACACACCTTACCTCGTATAAGGAGTCGTTATGAACTAACTGCAGGTAAGACTTCAGCTGATTTTAACCATTTATTTAAGAACACCATTAATAATATTTTTCTTGACTTAGATTCCATATTGTTATCAAAGTATAATATGATGACTAGCTTTAAGAAACATTTTCATTGTAATGACATTGGCATCATTTTATTTGTGTTAACATAGCCCCCCAGGAGCCCTAGCTGTGGATCCAGGAATACACACTGCTCTGTGCTGTACCAATATGGAACAAATAACAGTCCCTACTCCAGAGACCTTATAGACTTATCATAAGACAAGAGACAACAAATGGATGCAGGCAAATAGGGGCGTACAAGAGAACAATAAGACAATATTGGTCAACAAGATAGACAGTGGTCTCAGCACGCCAGGAGTTGTCAGGTTTTTTTGTAGGCATGATAGAAAAGGAGAATGCTGAGAGAGTATTTGAAGGAGGATAATGAGTGAGTTTTGTGGATGTTTAAGTGGATCTCCTCCCAAGCATAAGGAGTATTATGGGAGAAAGCAAAAATTGTTTGTCTGAAAATGTAGCAAGTCAATGATGGGGGCTGAGATAATGATCTGATCAGAGACATGAGTTTACATCCTGATCAGGGCAGTCTTAGAGATTCCAGAGCGCGGAGCAAAAGTCAACTGTGGGGGCCCCCTCCTTGACCTTTTTCACCTTGCTTCCCCCTCCCCTGGGGCCACCGCCCTTCTGCCCCCTCCTCAGCCTCACTGGGCTGTCCTCACCAGTCTGCCTGGCCCCCCTCTGACTTCACTGGGTCCCCTCCAGCCCCACCAGGGTCCTGGGCAAATGCCCATGATGATACCCCTCCACTAAGACCACCTTTGATCCTGATAGCAAATGAGAGCTGATAGGTAGGGAGGGCCTTGAAAGTGAAGACAAGCAGCTTTTATCTGATCTTTTAGAGAAGAGGATTGTAGACTTCATGCTCAGCAGGATGAAAGGAAGATGGGTGGTAGCTGGAGAGGCAAGTCAGATAAAGGTGAGTGGGCGGGGTTTTTTGGTTTTTGGTTGTTTTTCTAATATATATATTGCAGAGATTAGTGCATGATTGTATTGTGAGGGGACAGAGGAGACTGACAAGTTACAGAGAAAAGTATAAAGGATGATAAAGACATCAGGGGATATGTTCACTATGGCAACTGAAGAGTTTGAAGAAGAAAGCAGACTAAAAACTTTTGCATGTGTGAGGGGAAAAAGAAGAGAGCAGAATGTGAGCTAAGGGAAGGGGAATACTCTCATCATAACTTTCCAATATTCTTTTTGGAAGAAATTAGTGAGATCATCTGCAGAGAGAAAGAAGTGAAAGCAGGAGGAGAGGAAGATTTGAGGAATGAGTCAAAGGTGGTGAAAAAGTGGCTGTGATTTTTGGCATGGAATTCCGTTAAGTTAGACAAAGAGTTAGAGGAGAGAATGAATTTGTAATAAAGGAAGTTGGATTGGTCATGGAATTTCCTCCAAAGACACTCTCCAGTATAACTGGGGGAAATGGGTGTAAGGGGTGAGCCAGGGTTGGTGTTGACAGGGATGGAGAGGGAAGAGTCAATGGTGGAGGAGAAAGGAGCCTGAAGAGAATTTACAACCATATCAATGGAAGAGAGGCAGAAGCGGGCAGGGAGGAGAAGGCAAAGAACAGATGAGCCATCAACACTGAATGGACTGAAAGTCAAAGAAAGGCCAAGTAACAGGGCATGAGAGGAGGCAGAGTCAGGTGGGCAATTCTGAAAAGATACCAAATGATGATGGGAGAGGGAGAACTCAGCAACAGAGATTAAAGAGAGATCAGTGCTCCTAAAGACCAAGTCAAGTGAGTGGTGCTGTTGGTGAATGGAAGAATTGAATGAGGGCTGCAGGTCAAATGGAAAATATGCAGCTAAGGGGTCAACATGGAAGCCTGTGAAGAAAGGATGAGAGAGATAGGAGTTGAAATTAGAAAGGAAAGCTGATGGGGAGGAGTTAGATGGAGGGTAGATGACAGAAGATTCTGATGCAGTGCTGTTCAAAAGAAGAGAGAGTGGGGAGGGGAAAGGAGGAGAAAGTGGAAGCAGCAGAAGCCCAGCGAGGTCTGATCCAGGGCCTCCATAAGAGAAGGCAGCATCAAATGAAGTGATCCAGCTTTTTGTGAGAGCCAGGAGTTTGCAAAAGAAAACTGTGAAGAGTCCTGGATGGTTTGTTCAAGAGAAGGTGAAGAAGGTAGGATGGGCATGAGTTTAGGAATAGCAGCATGAGAAGAGCAGGAGAAATATTTAGAGGGGAGAGAGAAAGAGAGCCAGGGTTGGGATAAATGTTGCTATATATGAGGAGATTGTGGGTGTAGGATCTGTATTTGTGCTGGTGAAATGCATCCTATTTTATTCTTTGCCACTAATATGATGTTTAGTCTTCTTGCTATTTTTTCTACTAATAGTTATTTCCTGCAATAATACGATATATTTAAGTACTACAGAGACAAGGTGGATGGGGTAATAACTTCTATTGAACCAGCTTCTGCTGGTGAAAAAGACACACTTTCAAGTCATATAGAGCACTTCTTCAAGTCTTTGGCGAAGGAACTCTGAGCATCACAGTTAAATGCAAAGAGAACAGATTGTTTAGCATAAATGGTTAGCACATATTTTAAGGGATCTTTCAAGGTAAATGGTCCATTAACACTTCTGTAGTCATAGGACAAAAAGATTGGACTACAGGATTACAAATTGTTGTAATAAGCCATAATGACATCACTACTCACAATTATCACATTCTTATCAACAATCATTTAAAAAAAAAGATCTGACTGAATACCACAGAGCAGACAAAACCGCACTCTTAATTGTTAAATCGATTGCTTCATACCCCTTTGGAATTTGAGAACATTTTCTGTATCTCTCCTATGCCATACAGGATAACCATACAGTCCCTGAAATATAACCACCAGATAGCGATCAAATCAGAAAACATTGTAGTCTTCAACCATGATGACTACGTTAAGAAGGCCAACCAAGATATCCCAGACACCACCTTAAAGAACTTAGAGAAGTCTCCGACACCACAATATACTCATAAATTTAAGGATATAGTCAAATCCTTCACCAAATAACTCCAAAAGGAATGGCTACAAATTCATCCCCCATAACCACATCCCAGGGGCCTTCTACATGCTTCCCAAGACACACAAATACCTTGCCATGGCACTCTTTCTGAAGGAATTCTGCAACTTCCATATACCATCCCCAACCTCACCATCAGAAACTAGTACACCCACAGACCAGGACACACACACTCAGTGGCACTGGACACTGCCAGAACAATAGATGCAAAACTTGGAGATATTTCTCTACTGCTACAATGATCAATCCCCCCCCCCCCCTCCAGTACACACCTTTCAAGATCCATGGATTTTACTCATGTCTCACATGTGGGTATACTTCATCCAGGGCACTAAATGCCTCACTAACAACTATATGAGTGAAACCAGACAATCACTATGGTCTTGAATGAAGTCTCACAGGAAAATGCCGAGAGAGAGAGAAAGAAGCAGCAAGCACACTATCACCTGTGAGTGAACACTTTTCACAAACCACTTATCTATAGCTAACCCATCAGTTCACATCCCTTAAAGAAAACCTACACAACAATTTCAAAAGACAAGCTCAGGAGCTTAAATTTATAACTCTTCTAGAAACAAACCAAACAAATGGATAGAACAGAGACACAGGATATATGTCTTATTACAACAATCTATAACCTATTAATCCCCTATTTTTATCCTATGATTGTAGGGGTGTCACTCTAATGGGCCACTCTACCTTGAATGCTCCCTTAGAATGTGTGCTAACAATTTATGCTAAACATTCTGTTCCATCTTTTATTTAGCTGTGATGCTCAAAGTACATTTCCCGGACCTGAAGAAGAGCTCTGTACGGCTTGAAAGCTTATCTCTATCATCAGTGGAAGTTGGTCCAATAAAAGATATTACCTCAGCCACCTTGTCTTTCTAAAATTCAGAGATTGACTTGCTCACAACTACTCTGCACACATTTTCAATTACTGACTATTATTTAGTTTAACACTGGGCATGATACTGAAAGTGAATGCTGATGGTAGTCTCTAATAATCTCATTATTTCTGTTTATTAGAAAGAGGCCAGTTTTACATTTGGCTAGCTGCTTCTATTGATCCCATTGTTATTCCTTCCATAGGGGAATTGATGCCTGTCCAACCAATATCAAGTGCACTACAATTTGATACAGACTTTCAGCTTCCTTTTTAAGGTAGCATGCAGCATGAAGTTGCTACTCCTGAGCTCTGACCCCTTTTTGTTTTGTTTTCTCCTTATTTACCCATGGAGCCCTCTGTGTGTGATTTATATGAAGGAGCAGTCACATTTTGGAAGGAAAGTTATATGTAGCTGCAGCTCCTTCCCACACAACCTGTTCCATTTTGTTTGTTCACCTCCTTCCATCATTAACAGAGAGGAGCATTCAGCCTATGGTATCCAACAATCAGAAATTTTATTTTAGTAGCTTGTATTGATTTCAGTGGTAACATGCATTTGGATAAAGTTATCCATGTGCATAAGTATTTCCAGATGGAGACCCTGAGTGACCTTGTTGGTTAATACCTATTTTGTGTGAATTAAATATACATTTCCCATATAATCTCGTATGCAAATCTACATGACAAAAGGGATCAATCCTTCCAGATTTAATGGAGCGATCAATATTCTCTAGCTGAATATAGCACTGTGAATCAGTTAAAATGTTGCTGCGTTGCTGCTCTGTTTTTCGGTGCTTGAATAATGGTGGTTGTGGGAGTAGATCTTTTTATTTAATCACATTCCAAAATACCATTCCAGTATTTTACCTGAAATTAATTGCTGTCTACAAGTCTTATTGGGTCTTACCACTAAATTTCTTCTTGAATACTGATGTAGGCTGTAATTAATCATTTGTCATCTTGCAAAATATAAAGCATTTATATAATCTTCATACCTGACATCTTCACTCTCCACAAGACACTGGCTGAAATAGAACTAAAACAATAAAACATATATGTTTCTTCTAGAATGTTCAGACATTTGTAATGCTAGAATGTATGCACTTAAAATATGCTTTTGGAGAGGTTTCATTTGATCAATAGCTCTGAATAGTCTTGATTTTTAATGTCGACACAATTATAATTAATGCTCCCTGTAACTATTCTTAATATCTATAAGGTTTCTGATGATAAAAAAAAAAAACTTGCCTTGCGCTCAGTACTGGTGTTTTTAGACTACAAAATACAAACTTAAACAATAATTAAATATTTAAATTATTCTGTTTAACTGCCAAAATTGTAACTATAGTCTTCACATGAATATATCTGGCTGACAATCCTGTTTATTAAAATGTTAAAATTAAGGAAGGATATATATAGTGCTGCTCAGGATATAAGCTGTTTCTTAAAGTACTTCAACAAGATTTGCTGTTTTTTTAGTAATATTGGAAATGTATTTTTTTAATCCCATAATCTTCAATTAAATAAATCAGTGCATTGCTGTAAGTAACTTCTTGTCAGACATCAATTATATTTTGATTAATTAAAGTTCTTTCTTAATAAGTTATCAGTTCTAATATATTAACGGTTTTGTACAGTGCCTAGCACAATGGGGTCACACCCAAGTTTGGCCCTGAGGCTCTACTGCAATAAGCATACTAAATAATAATAATAATTAATATAATCTGAATGGTATCAGATTTCCGTTTCTATGAGATCTTGTACCTAATCTGTTGCTGGTCAACATGAGCTACCAAAGATGCAAGTCTAATTTTCAATACAAATAATAGTTCATGTTACACAGGAGAGTTTATGAAACATACCTGCTATACTGTACTTTTATCTTAACAATATTGTAATTGGATAAATCTAATCTTTCTGGTCTGCCCTTGTAGATTGAGGTGTACATTTGTAGAACTCCTAGCAGTAATATTGATTAGTAATCTTGTTCACTAATTTTGCTTGGAATATCTCGGTGCTACTGCAATGGAAATAAATAAGAATTCTAAGGAAAAACCATTCCTTATAACACTTAGGCAGTCAGATATCTTGGCAACTAAAAGAATGATTTAAAAACACACACTTTTCTTATTTTGAATAGATTAAACAAGGATTTGGTTGCTCTTCAGTTACCTTGGATCCATCATGCTATATATAAAGCCTTGTTCAGTAAAATCCATTAGTAGATTCATTTTTAATATAGTTTTCCAATATGACCAAATAAGAGTTCTAGATGCATGTCTGTGATTGCAAAACTGTACAGAAAGAAAAGACATTTTGTTAGAATTTTTTTTCTAAACATCACTGTAAGTCATTGCTTAATATGAGCATTGTGGAACTTGACTACAAGGCAGGAAGCAGCTGCTACAGCCTATTGAATAAGTGAGAGTTCTCCTAATGAGGACCATATACTTAAATCTGTTCTGTATCATCTTGCACATACACACAAGAAATGGCTGAAGATGACCAAATTTGTAAATGATCCTTCACATGACCTTTCAAATTTTTGCAGGTGCATTTTGTGTCCATAATAAATTATGTTCTTAAATTGCAAGCACAACTGCATGTACAAATAGAATTTAGACATCTAATTTCTTGATTGTACCTTCAAGCCAGGTAATTAGCAAGCTATATGCTCTGACTAGCATTGGCAATTAAATAAATTGAGTAATAATGTAATAATGAATGGAAAAATGCTCTCTCAACAGGAAAGCTTTATTTAAAATGTTGACCCTGTGTGAAAATGTTAAATATGGTATGTCAAAGTAACATCAAGTTGAGAAAAAAATTAACATTCTCCTTATTGGACTAGATGGCAGAGAATCATGCAATCACAAAAATTAGAGATGGTGACTGTGGCTGGGTTATCTATTTCAGTCAGGCACCGTAGTTTTATTCCCTTTAGCACAGCTGGTAGAACCACTACCTGCAAGCCATGTATTCCCCGATATAAAGTTTGCTGTGCTGCTTTGGACATTGTGCACTGGAAATGAAATCATGGGAGAAGAATCTCTGTTTATTGTCCTAAGGCCAGATTTAAAGATTTTTAGATGCCCAAAGATGCTGATAAGCACCTGGGAGGATTTACAAATGCACCATGGTGAACTGTATCTTACTCCCATTTAAACTCAATGGGAGATAGATGTCTAATCTTCTTAGAAGATTTTTTTAAATCTCATTAGGTTCCCAACTCCCATTGGCTTTCAAAGGGGCTTAACTCACTTAGCTGCATTTATTAATCCCACTGGGTGCCTATCTGCATCTTTAGGCATCTGATTACTTTTGTAAACCTGGCCCCTAATCTACACAGGACCTCAAACTGATCACATTTACACTGTTGTAAATCAGGAGTGACCCTACAGAAGCCAATTTAGATACTCTAGTTTTTGACCAGAGTCAGTTCGGGATTGGGGCCAATGTCTCTGGTTACCAGTTGGCAGAGGAAACAGTAACAGAGATGCAGAAAAATGCATTCTGAAGACAGGAAGACAAAAAATAAAATTACATCCATCAGCACAAAGACATTAGAAGCTTGATAAATCTGGGTTAGTTGCATCTTTAACAATAGCTGATATTAAATCCCTGGCCAGAAGATAGATAATTGGAATCCCACAATACACAGCATTTCAGTTTGGCATCAATTTCATAATATAATAAAACTTATCATTTGTAAGCTTGTCTGGTTTTTAAGAAGACTGAGAACAATTTGATCTGTCCTGGTACATCAGACAGCACAGTGCAGGTGGCTTAAAAACAAAGCATTTAATCGGGAAAAATGTTACTTAAACTACCTGATGATTCATCATCCAGTCCTTGCACATTGTCAGTTGTATCTTTCTCAGCTATTATTTACAGAATATTTAAAAGTCTGGACTGCATGTGCCACTGCCATGAATGCTATTGTACTGTAAATTACAGCTCCAATTTGTTTCAGATTCAGTATAGACTGTCAACACTGCCATGACTCATCCTTCTGTGTCTGTGAATGCTCTGCAATATCTACACAGAAAATCAAGCTGTACCACCAATCATTTCTTGATACATTGGAATATTCTTAGACTATACTTTAGAGGGGTTGATGAAATATTAGGAATTTATGCAAATCAAAAATTTGACATTCATTCTTTTCAGTCAATATGGACTTCTGTTTAGGTCCAGTCTTATTGATCTGCATATCAGCAATGCATTTGAATTCCAAAGTGTTAGTCATCTTTTACCTGCTCCTCCAGAGTAGTTCCCTGATGGTCAGAGTAAAGCAAGATAAGAATCTTGTATCTGGTTTTTGGTTGGGTTGGATGTCAGGTAAATTGTAGTAGTCAAAGTATGAGCCAATTGAGAGTTGACTGAGAGTTTGGGCAGCTGGAATTGAAATGAAAAGACAGAGTTCTAGCTGCAGTGGAAAGGGTTGAGGTAGAAAATTTTGATGGTTGTTTCTATGTGAATAGTCAAAAATGGCAATGTAATTGTGAATCTGAGAGGTGGGAGGAGATCAAATTGCCTAGTAGTGATGGGGTACAGTGTGGAGCTGAGAGAAAGGAGTATTTTTCACTTTGTCCTTGAATTAATAGTTGAGGATAGAGATGAGAGGTGAGGTGAAAAGGAAGAGGTCCTCTGGGGATCAGTGATAGTTGCTACTCTGATTGTCTAAATTATGGATTACATGTAAAGATAGAGTTGGAGAACTGAAGATGCGTATGACAAGGGACACAGATAATGATAAAACAAACAAGGAGTCCCATGGTACTTTTAAAGATTGAAAAATTTATTTATTGCATGAGCTTTCATGAGAGAAAAATCCCACTTTGTCAGATGCTTTGAGGATAGGGAATTTACAGAAGGGGAGGAAAATAAATGCAGGGAAGTGTAAGGCATTGGATCAGGTCAGACTGTAACAGCAATTCCAAGCAGTTGTTAAGATTCAAACACTGGGGAACTCCATCAAGGGGTCATTGACCTGCTCATCCAACAATGTGATTTATGCCATCATGTGCCAGAAATGCCCCCTGCCTTATATATTGGACAAACAAGACAGTCTCTGTGCAAAAGAATAAATGGACACAAGTCTGACATCAGAAATCACAACATTCAAAAACCAATAGGGGAACACTTCAATCTCCCTGACCACACCATTGATGATTTATTAATAAGCTGTGCTCAAACAAATGGATAACAAATCACAGCTTCAAAGAGAAACTGCAGAACCGGAATTCATATGCAGATTTGAGACCGTAGCCTCAAGGCTAAATAGGGACAATGGATTTTTTTCATTACGACTGGTGATTTGACCTTACCTTCCTCTATATGCTGTTTCCCAGTGTTTGAAGCTTAACAACTGCTCTGATTTGCTGTTACAGTTTGATCTGATCCTATGTCATACGCTTCCCTGCTTCTTTAGATGCCCCAGACACGATTTCTAGATCCCTAACCACAGCTATTGTTGTGCAGAGTGTATCCTGGCTCCAATCTTCTGGTCTTCTGAGATAAATGCAGAATACAGTTGAAGCTCTTCCCTTTGAGTGGCTCAGGCTCTTCAGCTCTTACATGGACACCTCCCTCCACACTCTGAAGGACTTGAGAGCTATCTAACAGTTGCTGGGAATTTACATACCTGCAACAAAGAGACTGTTTAGTAGGTCTCAAACATTACAATCATCTAGGCCATTCTAGCAGAACCCACAACAGGCTTTTCCAACATCTTTGGATTTTCAGAGGGAAGATCTATCCATCATAAAAGGGGATTGCCACCACCTTCAGCGACATCACCTGAACTTCCTTCTAAGAAGGAGTTTTAACATCTCAGTAAAGAGCTTCAAGCAAGCTACCTACATTCCTGGACCTCTGCTGAGCCAAACCTTCTTTGGAGATCAGCCATTCCATTTCCTCCCTGCCTGGGCAAAACTACCTCAGACAAATGGATTTTGGAAATGATCTATGTGGAATACTCCCTCTTCTACATGCCTTCCCTTCTTTCTTCAGGGACCCAGCTCATGAAGAGCTCTTGAAACAAGAACTCCAGTATTTCTTATATTTGGAGGGTGATTGAGCCAGTTCCTCTAGAGTTGGAGGAGGGTTCTGTTACAACAATTTCCTACTTCTGAAGAGGTGCACAGCAGTAAGACTAACCCTTGACCTAAGAAAACTGGACACCTATATCCTTTCCAGAACTAGAGGATCATGGTGTTAGCCACTAAAATCTCATTCCTAGATCTTGGAGACATGTTTATTGATCTCAACCTCCAGGAAGCTTACTTTCATGTAGCTATCCACTCACTCCACAAAGGTTTCCTGTGCTTCAAATTAGGCCCAGAACACTACTGATATCAAGACCTCCCCTTTGTGTACTCCACAGTCCAGTCTTCACAAACTTCTTTCAGCAGTTATGGCCCATTTACATCAATGAGGCATAGCAGTATTCTCTTACCTGAATGATTGGCTACTCAGGGGTCAATCAGCTCTATAGGTCCAGTGAACAATCACCAGTAGTCTAGCCCTGTTCGGTCCCTGGACTTTTGCATCAATTGAAAAGTCTGATTGATCCCAGTTCAAATATTAGATGCATCACCTGAACCACTCTAGACTCTGTAACTGCCAGAGCCTAAAGATTCTCCTCTCTGTACAATCTAATCTCAACAACCCAACACAGCCTGCAAAAAATTTCAAGCACCTGCCTACAACTCATGAGCCCTATATCAGCCTCCACATTGATCACACTTCGCGCAAGGCTGCACCTCAAATGTGGCTAAGATGGATGTACAGTCTTTCCAAATTCATCACAGTACCTCAGAAAATTCTGGACTCTCACAAGTAGTGGAAAGACCCAATGAAGATTTGTGTGGGAATCCCATTCTCAGATCTCCTATCCTCAAAGGTCCTCACAACAGATACTTCTCTTCTGGGATGTCTGAGCTCATCAGTAAGGGACCACAGTCCAGACAACTGGTCCATACAAAAGATAATGTTCCACATGAACATTCTGACACTGAGAGCATTCTGTTGTGCTTGCCAACACTTCCTTCACCCCACACAGGGCCACTCCATAAGGACAATGCTGGACAACAAATATATTATGTCAACCAAAAGGGAAAAATATAATTTTTATGCCATTCACAAGCCTGGGATTAACTTGTTTTGATGAGGCCCAGTCAGTTCTCCTATCTAGCAGAAAATGTAGACGTTGCAAAATTTACCTTCAAAAGGGGAAACACTTCCACTCCTGGTGTTCCTGTCACTCTTCCAAACTTCAGAGGTTCTGCTCTCAAAATTCCTGGATAACTTCTTGGGGTTAAAGATATAAAGGTCTGCCAATGAGCTCAGTCAGGGTACATTTGGCCACTATAATAGCCTTCCACTCACCAGTTGAAGGCTACACAGTGTTTAATCACTCTACTACAGCTAGATTACTTAAGCGCTTATACAATTTGTTCCCCCTCACCCCATAACAGAATTTGGCTCCCCAGTAGGACCCAAGTTTGGTTCTCAATGCCCTGAGGAAAACTCCATTTGAACTGATGGTTACTGTTTTCTTTCAAGACCTCTTTCCTCACAGCTCTCACTTCAGCTGGATGAATGGAAGAGCTCAGTGCTTTTGTGGCTGACCCATCATATACCTTTTTTAAAAAAAATAAATAAATAGCTTATACTGCATACCTATCCTTGCTTCTTCCTGAAGGTCTTTTCAGAATACCACATTAATCAAAAGATACTTACCAGTTTTCTATCCAAAACGTCATGTTTCCAGAGATCTATATGCTGGATGTCAGAAAGTGCCCTCATCTTCTATGATCACAAGATTAAGGCCTTTCAGGCCTCTCCTGAGCTATTTGCAGAAAGGATGAAGGGACAACCTATTTCCTCTCAAAGACTACCCAAGTGGATTTTGGGTTGCATCTTAATCTGCTATGGACCCACTGGGATGGAAGCCCCTCAGCCTCATAGAGTGACAGCACATTCCTCTATAGCTCAGTCCATAACTATAGCTCTATATAAGGACATTCCCATATGAGAAATTTGTTGGAATTCAACCTTGTCTTCTATTTATACCTTTTGCCAAGTATCTTATCTGGTTCCAAGGATAATGATACCCTGGGCAATGCAGTCCTTTGAACCATCTTGAACCTTCCTCCTTAACACCCACCTCCTCATGCAGTTACTACTTGGCTTCTCCTACAGTGGAGCATCCAGAAGGACTTATCCTCACATAAGGAGAAGTCACTTACCTTACAGTAACTTGAATTCTTTGAGGTGTTTTGGGCTCATGGGTGCTCCACCTTCGGTCCTCCTTCCCACAGGTGTGGGGGCTCTGCTTCAGTTTCAAGAAGGAAGTGAGTGCTGACAAGTCTGCACCTACTTATATGCCCTTATTTGGAGTTGCAAGGTGCTGCTCTGGGCAGGTGTGGGCCTGCAGACACTGCTTTTCACACTGTGGTTGAAAGCACACTGGTGTGTGGTCGTCATAGAGTAGAGCATTCATAAGGACAAAAAAAAATCTAGAAGAACTCAAGTTATTGTAAAGTAAGTAACTCTCTTTTCTTACTGTGATGCAGTGTTTTTTTGTGAGTGACAGCTGAGGAAACTAATGGAACCATGGGGTGCTGTGTCCTACTGCTTTTCTAGTCAGCTTAGGGACATGTAATAAGTAAGAACTTACTCATGCTACTTACAAACCATCATGCAACACTAAAATTGTATCGGGTTATTTTCTGCACATTTCATTTTGAGGCCTTGGAGAAATGAAAGCATTAATCTGCAATTAGATCATTTCATCTTTCAAAATGTCTAGTTAAGGTGAAGTGTATAATTAGATGTATAAAATTGCATGCCACCCGCACAAAGGCGACATGTGCTATCTTCCTTCCCTATTAAGTGCTATACAAGAATTCTCCCACAGTATAAGAAAGCCAGTGTTTGCAGGGTAAATAAAAGTAACTTAAAATGGTACTTCCATCATTATATTGTTCTAATATGATAAAATGGATATTGTGTGTACTATGTTAATATATATGAATACAGGATATTGATAGGAAAGACTCAGCAGGTTGTAGTCTTCCCTCTGCTAGACAGAATTGTACTTGGGAGTGTATTTTTTTTGGTATTTGCAGAAATTAGTTCTAAATATCTGGAGTATTTGTCTTCCACTGTATTTAGGTAGACTAATTTCACTCTTGGATCAGAGATCTTTGATGTTCCCCTATATAGACAGGTCTTTTCCATCACCTTCATTCCCCTCCCCCTTCCAATATAATAAGAAAACAAAGGAAAATGTAAAAATATATTGACTAAGCTGAATTATTGTTTTTTAGGCAACAGAATCTCATATCTAATTTTAAAAAGGAAACAACTGATATAGTAAACAGTCTACTAAGGCATAACACCACTGAAGTATTACAATAAATGACTACATTATGTGAAAATGAAGTGGTGGTGAACTCTCTCTTAAATTTTTTTCTCCCTTTTAAGTGTGTACACCAATTTTCAAGGGAGCTAATTAAAACCTTTATCTGATCCTTAGCTGTGAGAAAGCTCTGCCTGGATGCACATGATAAGTTCATAGCCTTTGGGATTTACTTTTCTATTGTATGATTTTGAGTTTTCAAGACTAGAGGTACATTTAAAAAAAACCATAGATATTAGATATGTTGAAGCAAAAAGCAACTTCCTCTCTAAATGCTGTTGCTAAGAAACAAACATTTAAAAATGAAAAGTAGATAGGTGTGTGCGCGTGCGTATCTGTAAAAGTATTGTTTATTTCGATTCACCATGGCTGATGGGGGCAGGAAGGACAGACACATCATCTCTTTTCCTTACTAGATAATGAGTTGTTGTCTTAAATGCTGTCCAACGGAGGGTACAGTGTCAGTGTATAGTGCTCAGTGTGATACCTTGGTAATTTGCTAGATCAATAGCCAAAGCTCTGGAAAAAGGCACACAGAGGTCTTTAGAGACAAAGAGATACTCTATATCAGTTGGACATGAGCAGAGAATACTAAACTCTTATGTTGGCATTATAGATTGTGAACTGGTCACATCAGTTGACTTCTATATTTTCTAACTGAACATTCGCACCAATCAGGAAGAGAGAAGCCCCTCTGTCCCCCCGCCCAAAACAGCCGTTTTTTTTCTGACAGCTTGTTAGTTTTATGTGTGCAGGGGTTTTTTGCAAGATTCCCCACCTCCGCCCCCATCTGCACTGGGGTCTTATACCAGCAAATTGATTATGTTTTTTGAAGTCTTTCATAAATTGAAGGTCACACTCACAGTTTAAGCTTTAGATATTGTACTTTCTCAGCAAGTAAATGAGTTGATTGGTATGGAATTGGGTTGGTGAGGGAGGTGTCAGAAGGACAGGACCTGCAGTAGTATAAAGAAATGGTGTGCTCATAGTGCAGTGACCTACCGATTGATTGATTGATTGATTGATTGATTGATTGATTACTGTGTATTCTAGCATTTGTGTATGGGGATAAAGCTTGTAGGACATCTAAGCAAGAAACTTTCTGTCATATTCTAACCTACTTATAGAAGAAAATCAAAGACAATAACTTGAATTATAGTTAAAACCAAAAATATTCTAAGGACCAGGGGGGATCCCAATTAGCACATTCCATCTGATTCAGGTTAATGTCTAACAAATATTTTGTGTGTCTATTATAGCTAACAGATCTCTTCAAAATTTGATGGTGAATGCAGATTTTCTATGAGAGTTATAATCTGTGTAATGATATTGAAAGGCTAAATAACTGGGAATCGATTAAGGGACCATACTGATACAACTTTATGGTTTCACTCGTACAACATGGACACTTCCCTAAAAAAAAATATGTATGCTTTATTGTCCTATAGCACTTGAGAAGGAAATAGAGAAAGAGGGCCAAACTCTGTTAAACGTAAATCTTGAAAAGTAATCCAATTAAATTCGCAGCATGCAAGTAAGTTAAGAATTTTAAACAAAGACACCTTTTATATGTAGTTTTGGAAGTTAAGAAAGAAAATATTTTCTTGGAAACAAGAATGGCTGATACCTTGTGTATTAGGGCCATAGAGGAGTATTGCACAAGTATTCTGTTGAGTAGAGAAAAATAGTCACAGAAAAGATGAATGGCCTAGAATAGCCTGTGTGGATCAGTTAAGTATTTCTAAAAGATGCTGGCAAGAGAATTTTCAAGTCATGATTCTTATAGATGTTCTTATAAACAATGCCTAATACAATCTATATGAATAACACACACACTGTTTCAGCGGCCAAACAGAACAGGATCTGCCCTATTGCATGGACCTGACTCCCCACCACAGCCTTGTGTGCAGCAGTGGCTTTAGTAAGTAAACCAAAGCTAGCCACACCACCTAATGGCAGGATCTGTACTAAAGTAGTCTCTATATAAGCAGATGCAACATCTATTTGTAAAAAAAAAAAAGTATTTTGTATTTATTGTCTCTCATCCCTTATCTGCTACATGTTTAGTAGTTGGAAACGTGGGTGGCTTGGAAGAAATATTGTGCAGAATGTAATCGCAAGGTGGTTGTTGCTGTTACTTGGCTGGTCCAGAATCATTTCATCTCCTGAATGGACTACTTGTACTTATGCAGTTCTTTCTGATCTTTCATGTTGGCAGGGGGACAAAGAACTGCTGCTACTGGCATTCTGGTATCCTGTAGATGCAATAATCCTTGCCAAGTAATGGAAAGGAATTCTTCCAAGCGTTCCAAGTTAAAGCCATAAAAAATAATTTGGCACAAATGAATGTGCACATTTCTTCCTAATTTTCAGCTCAAGATTGGTGGGTGATGCAAAATGCACACTCATAATCTTCTCCTCAGGTTTGCACAGCCTTGCCCAATCCCTTGATTGATCAGGCGTCAATTTACATATCTGCCTTTGTTCAAATATAAAATGTAGCAGAAGATCAAGACTTGCTACCCTGGATAGCATCTTTCATATATACGGTATTCTATTGAGCCTTCAACTTTTATAAAAATAGAGGATTGTCCCTTTGTTTCAATACAAAGTATTGCAAAACACTTAGTCACAGGAATGTAAAGACTACCCCAAGAAGTTCTCCATGTATAGTATTTACATTGAGAAAATAAAATTTCTAATTGTGCAGCTCTAGGGCAGAAATTACAATTCTGATAATTTTCCCACTATATCATTTTCTGGGTGCAAAATGAACATAGTATCTATTAATGCTATGCAACATCCCATTAACAGTTAGTAGAATTAATTGCAAAAAAAAATGAGGAGACTGAGCATTTGACAATAGCGTACACGTCAAGTTTTATAGCATCTAAACCTTTATGTTAATATCCACATAGCACTGTCCAAGTTGTGTACAAATGCTACAGGAAAAGCGTACGGTAACATAAGACAGATTTTGTTGAAACTTTGGCACTTGTCCAAAGTATCAAATAGAAGGGCAAGGAGGATCTGTTATAAATAATACAGGCTAAAATGGTATATATGTTTTGTGGTTTTCATTTAGACTGGAGAATCATGGAACAAATCTTGTATTTTACCAAATTTATTATGATAAAGCTTAAAAATTGTAGTGTAACTGAATTATCTTAAAACATAAAGTGATCATCCAAATAGTTGCATTAGGTCAAGACTGACTGAAAGATCAGGAACAGATGCCAAGCTTCTTAAGGATTCTTGCTCCCTTTGTTGAACAAAGTTAGTTTTAACCTTCCTCAGACTAAAATAAATGTATTATGAAGCAGGAAATAGATGTACAGTAGGCAATCAGATAAAGGGTCAGATGACTTAATATTTTCCAGAATTATAAGAGCATTTGAATTTTACATTTAGATCTGTGATGCTTCCTGAAACTATTCAGTGTCTTGGTGTGGTTCTAATATTTCGAACTAAAAAAGGAACAGTACAGCACATTGTATGAGAGTATAATCTGATTGGAAAGTTTAAAGAAGGTATGAATATTGGGTCAAATTACAAGCTCCACTCTGGACTAGATTGTGCAAACTACACACACCCACAATCGAGGGTAAAGCAGAGAAAGAATTCTTATTCTAAAAAAGAGAATTGCTCTCAGAGGCTATGTCTACACTTGTAAATTTAGGTCGACTTTAGCTAAGTCGACTTAGCATGTCTACACCTAAATTTAAAGTCGACTTAGGGGGGAACTTACATAATCAACCTAGAGTGTACACACTGGATGCCTAGGTTGACTTGTAGGGGCTAGGTGGACCTGGGACTGGTGGGGGGGGGGGCACAGGGGGCTCAGCCTTTGCCCCATTGTACCTAGGTACAATGGGGCAAAGGGGGACAGGGACCCTGGCAGGGCATAGGGGCAGGGTGGGCAGGGCTCTGCCCTGCCCTTTGGGGGGACATGCCAGGCTCCCCCTGTGCCACCCCCCTGGCAGGGAGGGCAGTGGGGGAGTCCTGGAGTAGCTCTAAGTCGACTTAGGGCTACTCCAAGTCTACACTGGCTTAAGTCAACTTTAAAAAGTCTACTTAAGCCTAAAGTCGAACTAAAAGTAGGTTTAATAAAGGCGACTTAATTTTCATTATGTCGACTTTATTTTCCTTAAGTCGACTTATGCAGCTTGCTTAAGTCGACTTAAGGAAACTGTAGTGTAGACGCAGAGTAAATTAAGTCGACTTAATTTACAAGTGTAGACGCACCCAGAGATTCCAGGTGTGCAATGAAAACACGCTTGCTGCTACACACTTTCTCTCCCAAAATCTTGTCTCACTACATTGTCCATAACTACTATCAGTTCCTGCATGCGCTGTCTTTTCAGCTCTCAACTTCATTTCTTTTTTGACCACTCTCACTTCTCCTTCAACATTAAAACTGTCATTAAATCTTTTTGTTGTTGATGTTTTCTCCAGAACAGCCTCACCAAAAATCTGTCTTTTCATCCTAACTCCAACCCTCATACTCCTTCTCCAGGCCTTGATCCTTTTTTCACCCTTGCTATAGTAACTTCTTTGGCTCCAATCTCCCAGATGCTTATTTCTCTCCAAACAACCAACTCAAAATGCAGCTGCAAAAGTGGTTTACCTTGTTCCCTGCTCTGAACCAGTTCACTATATATCCATTTTCTGTCTTCTCCTAGCATTGCTTACCAGCTTCATGTTCTGGTACTTGCTTTCCAACACCTACAAAATGTCTCTTTCCTATCTCTTCCTATTTTATCCTCTTTGCTCTGCTCAAGTTGTTCAACTAACCACCTCCCGTGTTATCATCCATACTTGGCTAGGCAGCCTCTTCTACAGACACCTTGTACTTGGATCCCTTTTCCTAGCCACATCTCTCGAGTTTCCATCCTTTCCTCCTTCAAGTCTCCTCAAAACAGTCTTTGAGATATTGAAAACCATTTTTTCTCTTTTATGTACGTTTAGAAATAAAAAAGCTACAACCCCCCCCCCCCCCCCAAAAAAAAAACCTCTGTAGCCCTCAGGATCTGTACAACTTTAACTTCAGTAGCTGCAAAATCATTGCTGTAGCCCTTGTACTCCAGTTCTCTTATCACCCCAGCATTTATCATGATCCCTTGTTAATTTTTTTGTCTTATATTGTAACTTTCTTGGAGCAAGTATGCGCTTTGTATTTTCTGTAAAACACCATGCACTTATGGCACCATAGAAATAAATAATATACCAACTTTGCTGTTTCATTTGATGTAACTGTTGCCTTTTGCCATTAAAGTTTTGTTTTTGCATGTCTGCTGAGGAAATATATAGGATGCACATGGGTTCAACCACTAGCTATTGAATGAAACTGATCTGAAATGTTTTCAATGAAACTCTTTTGGTTGGAAAACACAGGTTCATTAAAACGTAAGGTTTTTTTTTTTTTTTGGGGTTGGGGGGGGGGGGGGGAGGTGAAATGCATTTATTTATTGCTAAATAGAATTCTTGTTTTTCAGCCAGTCTTGTTGTTCAGCCAAGTAGAAATGTTTCATTAAGTGTCTTGTACCATTTGGCAGATACCAAATACACTGCTGCACCAAATTTTCCTTTGGACAGTAGAGTAGCATAAACCTAACTTTGCAAGCATTCAGAAATGTTTAGTTTTGCTACAATTATATCATGACAGCATGAGCTTATTTTTGTGACTCACCAGATTTCTTTTTTCTGGATGTCTACAGAGAATATTTTCCTGTTGCAGAAAAATTGTCAAATTTTGTAAAATGTGTTTGTCAGGCTACATTGAGTATGATCTAGACATTGGGAAATTACTCAGACTGACACACACCTATTTATTCTAGTCTTTAGAATGTAACTCAAAGTATGATGGTCTTCAACAAATTCTCAAACATCTTCACATTGAAATAAACACTGCAGTTTTAATGTGCAAGCAAATCAAGAGAATGTGACCTCTGTGTAAGGAGGCAGTAAGTACTGATCTGCACTTCTCGGTTCTGGATGATGAAGTATACTGCAATCAGCTGGTGATCAACATTTGGTTTTAAACTCTGGAAATAGCCAGTCAAGATTTTAAGGACTTATTTTTTTTTCTAATATAGATTTTTCCAGTATCTTCCAGTGCTGCGTGTAACAATCCTGTACTAAGAGATCACAGACCTTCCTGCTCATCTGTAGTGATTTCTTGCTGTTTCTACCCCTAGGGTGGGAGGTTGTGTGAGGATGAGGCCCTCATGAGAAAAAGCTAGATCACTTTAAAAAAATGAGCTACTTAAGCCACTACCTTGAACAGGTATTAATGAATTTGAAAAATTGGATACAAAATGCAAATGGAAAAGACTACTCCATTTGATTTGTATTTAAACAAAAGATGTGCAAGGATTTTTCCATAAAGAACTATTTGTATCCAGCAACAGCTGGCAGTTTGATGCATAGCCCATCAAAGTGCTAACAGATGTAGTATTGTATAAAAATGTAAGGACTATACTCAGGTTTTCTATATGCATCATGCAAATAACTGAGTATTGAGAGTGAGAAGTATTATGAGAACAAAGCATTTAAAATCTCCCATTGCTTCAGTGCTTCATAATATATCAGGAAACCAAAAACATCTGCTTGGTTTTCCTGATGCTTTTTGTCTCATTAGCCATGTTTGCATATATTTAAGCTTCTTTATTTCATTATGCAGAGTATTATGCTTTGTTTGTCCAATAAGTGAGATGTTTTGTAACCCAAGGGCCTTGTAAAGAGATGTTTTAGATCTCCAAAGAACACCTGCAAATGGATCAGGTTTCACTACCACTTCTATTTATACTCAGAAACTTACCTTATAGACGGAGTCATTTATTTCTTCCTGACTCCCAAAAGCTAATTCCTTTTGGTATTGAAATTATTGCTTTAAGTAATGTTCTCATGCAACACAAGGAAGGCTTTTAAACAAATAGTAATCATATTGAAAAAGAATCCTAAGTGTGGTTGGTAGCACCACCTAAGATTGTCCAATGCTTATCAAGATAAGACTCTGTTTTCAGTTGCTTATAACTTCTGTAAATTTAACCATCTGGACTGAAATTTTCCATGCTGGGTATTTGCCTGAGGCTGAGATGATGGTAATGATGATAATAATAAATAATAATTAATTATTAGTTTTTATGGTCATTGTTATTATTATATTTCAGTCAAATGGTGAAGTTGTTTCCAGTAACAAGAGTAGGGAAAATTAGCAGAGACTTCAAATTTGGGAAAGAAATGGCCTTTATGTCAAAGGTGTTGCCTTTTGACATCCCTGAGAAAATCCATTCTAATTTGATCAAGATATAGGCCTTGGAAAAATTGCAGTGTACCTGTGCTCAGTAGAGATTTGCTAGAGCTTAACCACTAAAATCTCTAAGATTGTGTCCTAAGGGAGCATTTTTAGTCTCTCAGCTCCTAGTGTTGACCAAATTCTCCATGCACCATTCCTACAAAGCAAGTGACCATGCTCCAGCCAAGGGCTACAAAGTTCTTTCCTGGTGATGGTTGTTGCCAAATGCTCTGGGCTGGAGTCGGGTGGGCACTAGAAATGAGAGCAGAGAGCCTGTTTCTTTTGTGTTTGGAGCCCCCATGCACAATTTAATGGCACCCAGGCAGTGGGGAGGAGGAAGATATCTGACTTGAATGCAGAGGAGAGAAAAGCCAGACTAGGGAGCGGTGGGAAGCAAAGTAGTAAATTGGAACAAGGAGTCTGGGATTGGTGAGGGAAATAAAAGGGGAGTTGGAGGAGGTGGACTGTGACTGGTTGCACATGGAAAATGTGAGATGATAGGAAAGAGAGGAGTAAAGTGGAAGAGACTCAGATCTAACAAGAAGCTGTGGTTAAGAAGAAGAAAAAGTATTGTCTGTGCAGAGACTGGGTTCTTGTTCCAAAGAGGGGATGCAGTGGGGAAAAGAGATGAAATGAGAACTCTGGGGAGAGAGACTGGGAGAGAGGGTGGGGAGGGAAGTGGGGACATACAAATCATACGAGATACAGGTGGGCCTGGGACTGGCTGGACAAAGAGACTAGAATTAAGTGTAGGGAGGGGTAAGGCTGGGGCCTAGATTATAGAATAATAAAAGACTAGGGATAGAAAGGACCTAAGGAGGTCATCTAGTATAATCCTTATTCAAAGTAGAACCGACCCCAGCTAAATCATCCCAGGCCTTTGTCAGGCTGGGCGTTAAAATCTTCTAAGGCTAGAGCTTTCACCACCTCCCTCCTTAACCCATTTCAGTGCTTCCTCACCCTCCTAGTAAAGTTTTTTCCTAATATCCAATCTAGACCTCCCCTACTGGAACTTGAGACCATTCCTCCTACTTTCATCATCTACTACCACTATTAAGAATAGCCTAGCTCCCTCCTCCCTGGAACCTATTTCCAAGTTGTTGAAGGTTGCTATCAAATCCCACCTCACTCCTGTCTTCTGCAGACTAAGCAAGTCTAGTTCCTTCGGCCTTTCATTGTGAGTCATGTGGTCCAAACCTCTTATCATTTTTGTTGCCTTCTGTTGTATTCTCTCCAATTTGTCCACATCCTTCCTGAGGTGGGGGGCTCAAAACTGGACATAATACTTCAAACATGGCCTCACCAATGCTGAATAGAGGAGAATAATGAATCCCTTGATTTGCTGCCAATGCAATGTAAGCAGCCCAATATGCCATTAGCCTTCTTGGCAATAAGGGCACACTGTCGACTCTTATCCAGCTTGTCCAATGTAATGCCCCAGGTCCTTTTCTGCAGAACTGCTGCCTAGCCAGTTGGTCCCTGGTCTGTAGCAATGTATGAGATTTTTCTGTCTGAAGTGCAGAACTCTGTATTTGTCCTTGTGAACCTCACCAAAATTAATTGGACCCAATCCTCCAAATTGGTAGGTTTCTCTGTATCATATCTCTACCCTTCAAGTGTATCTATCACTCCTCCCAGCTTGGAGTTATCTGCAAACTTATTGATGGTGAAATCCACTCCACTCTTCAGATCGTTAATGAAAATGTTGAACAAACTGGCCGCAGGACCAACCACTGGAGTAAGAGTACTCGTTACCAGCTGCCAACTAGACATGGAGCCCTTGATCACTACTCATTGAGCTCATAGATTTTCTATCCACCAAGTCCATTCATCCTGCCTATACTACTTTAATTTGCTGGTAAAAATAAAATGGGAGACCACATCAAATACTTTGCTAAAGTCAAGATATATCATATCCACCACTTTCCCCACATCCACAGAGCTAGTCATGTCACCACAGAAGGCAATCAAGTTGGCCAGACATGACTCTTGACCTTGGTAAATCCCTGCTGACTGTTCCTGATCACCTTCCTTTCTTCCAAATGTCTCAAAATAGATTCTTTGAGGACCTGCTCCTGGATTTTTTTTTCAGGGACTGAGGTGAGGCTGACTGATCTGTAGTTCCCCAGATCCTCCTCCTTCCCTTTTTTGAAGATGAATACTATATTTCCCTTCTTCCAATCATCTGGAACTTACCACAATTGCCAGGACTTTTCAAAGATAACCGCCACAAAGTTTAAATGTTTTACACATACCCCTCGGTATTCAGAGGTCTTCCACGAGGTACATCATTTTATCTAGATATTTGCCTAGTTTGATAACAGGCTACATAAAAAGCCCTAGCAAAATCAGCACAAACTAAAATTTCATGTAGACAGTGACTTGTTTATACTGCTGTATGCACTATACACTGAAATATAAGCACAATATTTATATTCTGATTTATTTTAAAATTACATAATAAAAATGAGAGAGTAATCAATTTTTCAGTAATAATGTGCTGTGACTTTTGTATTTTTGTCTAATTTTGAAAGCAAATAGATTTTAAGTGGGGTGAAACTTGAGTTATACAAGACAAATCAGACTCGTGAAAGAGGTACAGTTACCTGAAAAGTTTTTAGAGCTATTGCAATAGTGAACACTCCACCCCCACCCCCCACCCCACACGCACACATAACAGAGAGCCTGGAATAAAACCCAAGACCCCTGAGTCTCAGCATTCTAGCAAATATCTGTGAAATCCACTGGCAAAATATGTATCTCATCCCACTCTTGTGCTGATGCTCAATAAATTACTACTTGCTATCAGTTATTCATTAACTCAAATGGTGGAGGTCTGTGCAATAGATTTAAAAGCTTCCACCCTGTTAATGAACCAAGGGGGTGTCAATATGATATCACATGGAATTTTCTATATTTTTTCCATTTATTTCTTTGAATTTCAGAAATTGCACAGAAAATAATGCTACAACATTATTAAGGTAATTAATTATTTCCCAACCTAGAATATTCTTTCAAGATTCCCCATGATGCATGTGAATTGTCAAGAATGTTAGATTTATATCTATCCCTATTTTTTTAAATACTAAAGTGTTCTTTTGAAATTCCTGTTTGCATAGGAAGAAGGGAGGATATTTTCTAGTATCTAATAGAGAAGTTGAAGAAGAGTCTAGAGCTATTGAAAATATTTTAAAAATATTTAACGACATCCCTAAGCATAATTTCTTCTATTTCTTCTCATTTTAAATATAATACTGTGCCTTAGTGATTTTTAAGAAAATGTTTAGTGAAGGTCTTGTGCTTTAACTGACATGTAAATGTCTCCAAGACCTTGCAAATATGAAAAAAAAAAATCAACAATAATGTGAAAAAGTGATTTATTTTCTATGCCTCAGTTCTCTATCTGAAAAATGAGTAGGCCATGTAATTTCTCCTGTCCTTTGTAGGCCTTGTCTATTTAGATTTTGTAGCATTTTCAAGTCAGTGACTGTCTATCATTATGCGTTTGTACACCACTAGAACAATGGACACCCAGTCTTGGGTAGGACCTATAGTCACAACTCTAATGTTAATAATATGCAACAAAGGCTATTTAGTTCTTTGGCTGCAGCACCCTAATGTGGGCTTGTATCAAAAGACCTGTAAGGGAAATCTTGCCTGATACACCCCAATATCTTTAATAAGTACTGTATTTAGGAAAAGATTAATTGTATTGTACTAAATCAGTAGGTGAAGGGACTCCTGTACCCCACCGGAGGTAGGATGCAAGGTGTGAGCTGAGCAGTCTTGAAAGTGGACATTGAAGAGTAGCTGAGCCTGTGGAAAAAATTTAAATTGATCTTTGTTACTGCTGCACCTTTGCCCAAGAGTTTTTAGCTAATATTCAGGGTTTTGATGGGTTGTTTCATTAGGAGGAGAAATTGATGATGAGTAAAAGAATGTAGACGAAATCCTGTTTCCCTGGCCCTAATAGGAACAAACAACAACAGGGAGTTTCCTTACTCAGAATTTCCAAACCTGCCTTTCCATTCATTCACTGCAGCTTCTCAGGACCTCACTGATTCCCCTTTTTTTTTTTTTTTTCTGGCTTTCTGCTCACTCTTCCTGACCTTCTGCTTCCTTTTCTGCCTTTGCCATGCACACAGAAAAACTCAGTTGCAACCAATCACCTCCCCAGCTCTTTTGTTCACAATCAGTTCCAGGGAAATCCCTCTTATTCTCTCTAAATTAGTTCTTGCTCAGACCTTCCCCAATGGCCCAGTGGCTTCCATCGTTTATCTTTTTCCATAAATGATTTTAACTACTCCTTCCATATGGCCTCACATGTCCATAAGCTTTAATGGGGTCTATGATTTCCTATAGCTCAAAAAAACCTGCTATCTCTCAGTCATTAACACCTTCCATCATAACTTCATGTTGTTGATAAAGCCAAACCAAAGGAAGACTTTCCATATTTTGTGAACTATGTTTGTAGAAGAGATTGGGAAAGCTCAGAGGGCCAAATTCTATAAAGACTGATCCAAAATTATTAAAATCAATAGGAGTCTTTTTATTTATTTCAGTAGACTGTAGATCAGTTCCCATAATCTTTTACACAAGCAAAACTTCCATGGTAATCAGTTGAATTCATTGTGTATATTAGCTGAATAAGACGTACAGGTTTTAGACTAAAGCAAAGTATAATTCCTGCATAGAGAATCCATTGAGGTATGTCTTAATATTAGTAATAGCTATTTAAGAAGCTTTTTCCCTTCTTTATTTAGTTGTGATTTAGAAAGGCATACTTCATCTTTTACTGTAAAAACTTTATTCAACACCGACTAAAGTAACACCACCTAGGTTTCTTATCTTCAGTTGCCATGGGTTTCCACTGATTTTTTTCTAAAGTCCATATCAGAAAAGAGTTGTGGTGATAAGTGATATACATTCACATAATTTTGGCTATATATTATGGCCTTTAATCTCAATATGACAAAAAGATGAATGAATGATCAGGAAGTAAAAACTATTGGATCATTCAATCACATGTTTATCAGCTGGCATACAAGTATCTCGTTTGTGCAACAGCACTCGAATGGCAAATTCATGTTTGCCTCAGTTTTTTTTAGAAGTGCCAGAAATAAAGAATACTTTCACATTAATAAAATAAATAAATAACCTCCCCCCCCCCCTTTTGTTGATAGAGTGACAAGGCTTGTTCTCCTTTGTTGCCTCTCAATCTCTCACAATCAAGAGTTGAATGGGGAAAGAATGAGCTGAGAATAATTAATGGAGTTTCTAAACTGCAGTAGGTGTGGATAAAGAGATAATGGCAAATAAGTAGAAGTGCTGGACAATGTTTAAATGGAATCTCTCTCTTTCTCTTTTTAAAGTGAAAAAGAAAAGGGAGACTGAACAGTGAAGAATCTAGAACCTGACTGGTACATTCTGCACATGAGATTTCCCTGTGAATAGAAAACTGCATTGATGCCGATCATATAAGGTATTTTAAACAAACCAAAAAATGTCTGGTTTCCTTCTGGATTTTGTTAGTTTGTAAGATGTTTTATTGTAAACTACTTCTCTATAGAGAAAATTCAAATTATTTCTAAACATGATTTTTTTTTCTCATTTCAAGGATATATTGAATTACTGGTGTCTTATTTTTATGGCTATTATGTTGCTAGTTCAGATTACAAGGATAAGAAAAAAAAATCTGTGTGCATTTGCTGACTGTTCAAATACTACTTAGATTCTTTGGTTTCTTTCACTATCAACTTATGCTTCATCAAATTTAAAGTTGTCATGGTTCATTATCCATAGATGATCTTGAGCATTCTTGCATCATAAAAAAAATATGCTGTGGCATCTGCCTTTGTGCATTTGTGCACAACAGTATATATCATTTCTAGGGAAGGTTATCTATCTTTCATTTAACCTCTGTTTAATATACCATGTTGATAGGCACAGCAACATGTATAGTTGTTTTCACATATGCATGTCATAATCCATGGAAACAGTATATATTCCATGGTTGTGAACAACATAGTTACGTTTATAAAATGTCTTCTTTATTGTTTTAACTAATGAGCTCCATCCAATTCCATTATTATACAGCTCAGAATCTTCATCAGCCATTCAAATTGTTCCCTCAGTCTGTCATTTAGAGTTCTTGTACTGAATGTAAAAGTGTTTTGAAGTTAGCTGTAATTGAATTATAAATAATAATCTTTTTATTCAGTCCCATGTTTTCTGAATTCAGATTTTAGAAACCATAAATGAATAACACAATTCTGACACTTTATTATTAAGAATGATTATATTCATAAAAGTTATTTATGTCCAGACACTCAGTTGTTTAACTAATTGAATGATCATAGGGAAAATAAAAATTCTAGTGGTTATTATTATTTTATTTTGGTGAAAGTTTCTCATGTACTTAAATAATGGTATATAAAATGCCAGTTCACACTCTTTTGTACCCTACAATTCACATGCTGAATGCCTTTGATTAGGGATGTTCTGAGGTTAAAATTTCACTATATACTTCTCTGCTAGCGTAATATTTTAATTAGCAGTTAACTTACTATTAAGAACCTCATTTATTACTTCTAACTTCTTTATCTGACGACAAATGCTTCAGTAGTGACCATTCACAACTAATCCTTTTAGCTATATTTCAGTTCTCCTTATATTAGTAATATAAACTGAAATAACAGGCTTTATGTATCCAACTTTATGTCTTCAACTGAAGTTTATTCTTAGAGCAGTATACACAGGTATCTCTGCCTATTATAACCCAGAGATCCAAAGACACTGTTAATATTCTAATTCCAAAGGGGTAGCCGTGTTAGTCTATTGTAGAAAGACAACAGAGTCTTGTGGCACTTTTAAAGACTAACAGATTTATTAATCGCATGAGCTTTCGTGGGAGAAAACACCTATTTTGATTTGCTGTTACAGCCTGACCTGATGCTATGTCATACACTCCCCTGCATTTAATTTCCTCCCACTCTGTAACTTTCCTATCTTCAAAGCGTCTGACGAAGTGGGATTTTCTCCCACGAAAGCTCATGCGATTAATAAATCTGTTAGTCTTTAAAAGTGCCACAAGACTCTGTTGTCTTAATATTCTAAGTTACTCTCTTATGTGTCCCCTAGGAAATCATAGCACAAAAGGAATATAAGATTACCCTTACTGTTACAAGTTTTATATATCTTTGGTTTTAAATACCACAGTATGTACTATTCCTTCTCACAATTGAAAGGTATTTTCATAAAGTCTGAAGTTATTTGCAAGACTTTTGATACATGTCACACAATACTCATACCACTTTTTCTTGCTTATATTGGAAGGCTTCATTCAGACAGAACCTGCTGGATGGGTGGATGAGTATGAGCTTCTTGAATTTGAGGTCAAATGACAGGCAAAAACCTACAAAGCCGAGGATGTGCCAGGACAGTTTATCTAGTAAAAGTTCACAAAACAAGTGAATGGCTAACTGTGAATGAAAAGTGATAGGTCCTCATAACAAATGCTCTGTCCCCTAGGAAAATAATACACTTAGAAAAATAATACTAAGCTTTTGTATTTGTAGAGAGGGGTCCAGTGAATTTAATTCTTTCAGTCCATCTGTGACCTGAGCTGTTGCTCTTGTTTTGCCTAAAGTCTGTTTTATTTTCAGCATAAAAATTCAGTGCAGCTTTTTGCAATGTGTGTGAAAGGGGTGAAAATATATATATAATCTTTCTCCCCCAATACTTTCTCCTACAGATATTGTTGAAAATGAATTTTGATTGCAGTAGGAGTGTGTTCATTAGGATGATGAATATTAATTTCCATCTCTGTTTGCAATCGTGTGTCTCAGTCATGTGTAGCTTCTTCTGGGAATGTGAAATATTTCTCATGAATGTGCCTGGGAGTTAAATAAATCACCAGTGTTTAAAACTGGTCTCGTAGATAACTCATTCTAATTTAGATGACGACAGGCAAAGGTTTTTGGGATCCGAGAACTGAAGTTCCCATTTGAACTGTGGCTTCCAGAACTTGCATGCATATCTAACTGTGTTGGAAACCTGGACTGCTACTAAATGTCATATCGACATACACCCACGAGTGACAATAAGATTGGTATCTAAGAAGTGGAATAGAATAATATGAGGTAAATATAAAGTGGAAAGCAAAAAACAGAACCAAACTGTGTCTAAGCATATTTCAGAAAAATCTATAAAGGGCATGTTGTGACTGAATGTGTTGTGCAAATCCAAGTCAGGTTCTATAGCAATGAACTCTAGGTGTCTGCTGGATTCTAATCAACACCTCATTCATACTTACCTGAGCATTCCTGAATTACATTTTCATAGAAGTTTCAATATTGATAATTACACAATGTATTACTGCATAGATTATCAGTAACGTTTTGATTAATGGGAATTACCTCCTAAAATCTCAGTTACACAGTGGATTCCAAGCAGGTGGAAAATTATGCTGGCATGGAGTCCATTGGACTTCAGTGGGACCTCAACAATGAATGCTATTGCATCAGGGTGTGCATCTTTTAAATTACAGATCTAAATGTTTTATATTAATTAACTTGGGAAACTTTGGATAAAATCAACCACAGAGCCAAACTTGGCCTGATTGCAACTCCCTTGGCCTCCCCAGAAATGCAAAGTGACTCATCAGAGATGTAAAATTGTTTTATCAGAGCCCCTGAGATTCTTATACTCACAGAGGAAATCTCAAATGGCATAAAGCTGTCAAAACAGTTCTTCTCCAGTTCAACAGCTCTGCCTCATCACAGGTGGAATACCCAGGAGAAGAAAGTATAGCCAGTGGGACACAATGCCCCCATGATTCTGCAGTTCCTAGACTGTTCCCTTGGGGACCAGTAACAATTGCTGCAACTTAGAGCAGCCCTCCAGCTGCTGTAATTGTGCTTTGGTAAATTACGTGCTTTTGGCCTCAAGATCAAGAAGCTTAAAGCTAAGTTGATCTTGAGAATCTGGCCCCTTGAATTCAGTGAAGTCATGCCTACTTTTGCCAGAACTGATTATTGTCCCTACATGGCAACTCTTGCTTTTTCTTTTTAACAGTTTCCTGTAACACCAGTAAACCCCCGATTCTCTAAAGAATCACAAATTGAAAAATGGTAGTCACCGCTGGGTGGGAGGGAGGG
>ML685831.1:4420879-4520132 GCA_007922175.1 Pelusios castaneus
TGTGTGTGTGTGTGTGTGTGTGTGTGTGTGTGTGTGTGTGTGTGTGTAGAGACGGAGGATTGGGAGAAAGGAACCTTCTTTATTAAGTGAACCTAGTCAGCAGGTTGGACAATCAGGCACATCTAGTATATTGTCTCTTATAAATAAGCTTTAAAATGTACTAGAACGGCACTAAAATAATAAATAAAAAGAAGGGAAGCAGGTCAGAGGACATTGAGCTTACGTCTCTTAATTCATTCCAGCGCAGAGGCGGCTATAGCCTATCTGAGGCCTTAGGCAAAGGACCTTTGCAGGGCACCCTATAGGGTCCCCTGGTATTGCTCCCCCAACAGCCCCAGCATCCTGCCAGCGGCCCCAAAACCCCCCACAGCCTCAGTGCCCCAGTGGGGTGCCCTGAAAACACCCCTGTGGCCCCAGCTCCCTGCGGCTAGCCCCCTCTGTCCTGCTGGCAGCCCCAAACCCCCCTCCCCATGGCCACAGTGCCTGGACACCCACCTGCACCCCGGCGCCCCACGTGGGGCGCCTCACGTCCCTGCGGCTGGCCCCTTCCACGGGGCCCTAAGGAGGGCTCCCTTCTCCCTGGCCCTGGCCCCCTGCTGTGTGTTCTGAAGGGTGGGAGGCAAACACAGCTTTTGGGTAGGTGAAGGGGCCCCTTACTACTGGGGCTATAGGTGGGTGCCTGCTTCACCTGCCCCAAAAACTGCCTCTGGTCCAGTGCCTTCTCTATTAGCAACAGATGGCTGCAGTGAACCAGGATTTTTTTTCTATTTTATAAGCCTTTAGTACACTATTAAGTAAAATTGTACTTTATATCTTGAGGTATTAATAGGTAAGGAACATAGGTCTACTTTTCGGGGCAGGAGAACAGATGAAAGAGAGCAGGTTGGCATCCATATGATTGGTTTTGGCAGAAGAAGTGTAGGTCATCTTACAGTATTTGCAAAAAGACAGCTGTTTGTTACAATGTTTATTTCAGGGTAGAACTCTCATCCACATCAGTTAAGGTGCCTGTGTACTGGAAGATATAAGACACCTAAAATAATGGACAAACTGGCTTTTGCACAGACTTCTTATAAATAAAGCACAATGTTTGAAATTTCAGTCAATTGCAGCAAAATTGTACATGGTTTATGTGCGTGGGGGATGTTTGATACTTTTTGTAAGTTCAGAAATAATTTAAAAGTGAATAGTGGACTATAGATTCTCTGTATTTTAAAGTCTTTAAATCATGATTTGAGGACTTTAGTAACTCAATCATAGGTTAGAGGTTCATTACAGGAGTGGATGGGTGAGGTTTTGTGGCCTGCATTGTGCGGGAGGTCAGACTAGATGATCATATTGGTCCCTTCTGAACTTAGAGTCTATGAACTTACAGACTTTTCCCCCATTATATTTCTGCACTGCTCTTCATTATGCTTCCCTTTTTTCACCACAAAATGGCTCCTTCTTGTGTTAATACTTTTTCCATGTTTGCTGCTGTAAGCAAGATACATTCTAAATCTTTCTACACTTGGTGTTTTAAAATGTGCAATTTGTCCATTTTTAAGCTGTACAAGACACTACCTACCTTTAAAGTCTGTCATGAAGTCCTGCACTGAAAATATCATATAAAGAGAGAGATGTATATGCATATATGCAGCTCTATGTTTAGAATGCAGTCTCATCCATATGGCCACTAAGGCGTGTTCTATCTCTAACAGTTGACTAGATGATTTAAATTCCCAGACATTTTCCTCTGCTCAGTTTCTGTGATTCAGCTATTCCAATTACAAACCCATAGGTTTCTTTCTCTTTAATTGTGAATAACAGGAGGCAGCAGTATTTCACCAGGGAAATGTTTTGAATCATCACTTCCACCCTCTTCTTCAACCTGCCTATATCACAGTTTACTAACTCCTTGAGTACTGAAGAGTCTGTTGTTAGACATCATCACTAAGTCACTTCTATCATTATTGTTTGGTTAATGTTGGTTCCCTGGAATAAAAATACCTACAGCTTTCAAGAACCAAAACCTTACTAGGACCAAAAATAAATGGGGGGGAACAGTGAATGGGGAAGGGTAAGAATGATGGACAGACTGATTTATATAAAATAAGCATTGGTCCAAAGCTTCATTCATCCCTAAATCAAAATATGAAGCAAACAGTTTAAAGGTTTGAAAAAGTTCTGAACATCAATTACTTACCTATTACTGTGGATCTTTTGGTGTGAGGAGGCTTTCCCCTATCCCTAAAAAGGGATACGTCCTTCTTACTGGGGTAGGTGTCAGCAAGACCCAACAATCCTTCTGGGCTTTGCATACTGTATTTTTGAAATGTAAAATGTACTGTATCACTAGTCTGCTGTATCTGGTTCCCCCATTTTGTCCTCTGAGTTTATAAAATTCTCAGAACAAGCATGACTCCCTTTCTTGAGGTTAACAGGAAGGAGGAAGGTATCTAATGTTCTCGGAAATTTTTCTGTCCATCGGTATCTGCCCAGAGTTCCTTTCCACTGAGTTCCACATAGTGCCTACTTACTCCATTAAGGTGGGGATGGGGAAAGCCACCTACCTGTCCCTCCTCTAAAGAGAAAACCTGCTTTCTGACAGGGTAGTATGGACCAGCTGGGCCACTTCTCTCGGCCAAATGGAATCTGCTAAATGAAGGTGGGTTCTGAGCAAATTAGAGCAAAAGGGTGGTGTTTACTGGGGAGGTGATGTTGGGAGCCTAAGGTCAGGTTAGGATAGTTAAGATAGATTTTCCTGTAATGTCAGATGCTTATGTCCACATCTGATATAATGTGATCTTTTGCAGGAGCATTTTGTTCCATTAGGCTATGTCTACACTTGCACTTTTAAGTTGACTTTAAGTAAGTCAACTTAACTAAGTCGACTTAGTTAAATCGACTTAGTGTGTCTACACTTAAAATTAAAGTCGACTTAAAGGGGAACTTACAAAGTCGACCTAGAGCGTCCACACTGGATGCTCTAGGTCGACTTTGTGGGGGTAGGGGGACCTTGGGCAGGTCCACGGTGGTGGTGGTGGGGAGTACCCCCTGTGTACAATGGGGCAAAGGGGGACAGGGACCCTGGCAGGGCAGAGTCCTGTGTGTGACACTGTCTGGATTTAGGGAAGCATTTATTATATTATTTTCAATGGGTATCTCATAAACGCTATAATCCATAGGAACTATGTCATGTTTGGTATCAATAGAAAGGCAGTAATTTGCTGGGAATGATTATATAGTTTATGTCTAGGAATTCTATTTCAATGAGAAGTTAAGAATTTGATGTTATATCCATACTTTAACTTGTGTCATTAGACGGGAGGGTGTGAACAACCATTGTCTCCTTAATGTTTAGGAATTTTCCAGGTAGAATGGTCTCAGGGAGTATCCTGATAAGCCATTAAGGATACAATGGATGTATTCTTTATGTCCGCAATTTTTGCCTCAGAAAAGCTTCAACTCTTGCTGTGTTTAATTGCTGCCACTTTGCAAAGTGCATCAAGTTTATCTGTGACATTCTGCTGGGGATATATGAATATTTTTAGCTTTAATTTCTGTCTTATTGCAGAACATCTTAAAGTAAAGACTTGTAACAGGCTGGCAGTGTTGGCCTAAAATCTCCACTCTCCAAACAGATGTTGATGCTATGGGAGGAAGAGTTAAATCATCTCTGAACTTCAAAGGCAGATGAATTGTTACCCTAACTGGGTATAAGAAATGGGAATAACTCTCTAGAGAGACAGAAGACACATAGTGGAGGGACTAAGCAGCCATGGGATAGCCATCTCTGGGAACACTCTAGAATGGGAAGAAGGGAGAGGGTTGAACTTTCGTTTAGTTTAGTTTTTCTGTTAGCAAACCCAGACTCCAAGAAGGGGATGAAGATTTTTTTCTACCCAATGTGCAGATGTATGGTATGTCTTTACTGACAGCGGCAAATATGCCGTCAGATTGATTTATCTGGCTCGAATGAGCAGAAGTGACAACCCACTTGGTTGATCTGGAAGTGGATTCAATAAAACCACTTCCAAAAAAAGAGAAGTATAGTGCTGTGTCAGTGGTATACATTTCCCATCAGTATAGCATAGTGGAGACAGCACACAGAAGAGGATTTAGGACTTTGATGTAATTTCCATAAACTAATCTGTGTACCTTGTGTAACTCTCATCGACTGCCGTTGAATTTCTCGATGAGTCTAGACCAGGCCCCAGTTATAGAGCAGGTTCAGAAAGGCATTGCTCTCAGACTGCTTGCAAACTCCCATTGACATTAGTGCTCATGTCACTAATACATAAGGAAGAATATGGCACTAATTCATTTAGGGTCTGCTCTCCCTCTGCCTTCATGTGTTCCATTCACATTAATGCTATAGGAACTTTTCAATATGTATTGACAGGAGAATTAGACTTCCTTTTTTCTTCTGTCACTTGGTATTTATGTAGCTGGCGCTCTTGACTGCTTCACTGAAAACTGCTGTTTTGCTGATAGATCTAAGCTTAAAGGGAGGACACAGTGGTGATGACATAGAAAAGAGTTTAGGGTTTATTGTTTTTCCCCCCTTTTTACTTCATTGTTTTTCTGTGTTTGTTCACTGTTTTACTCTATCCCTACAGTTATCATTTTAACTCCGGCCTTTTCATATTCATCCTTTTCTTTGGTCTTGCCTGTCACATTGAAATCCCTCCTAGATACAAACTGTATTTCTGCTGATGCACTGACTCCATTTTAACGAGCGTCTGTTCAACCAGGACAGTGCTCATGTAAATTGATTATATGGCTCTGGCCGGCAACCCCTGAACACAGTTAAGAGATGACTGCTGGATTTAACACATCTTTCCCTGAACACGTAATATCACATAGCAACACTGCGGTATCAGCTCTAGCCGTGGGATTAGATAGAGATTAAAAATATGTGACCCTTTTGCCAAGGGTTGTCAGCAGCAACAAGGTCTTAGTTCAAATATTTGGGGCTTCCTCTTGAAATTTACAAACCCCACTGGCATACGACCCAACCCAGAAACCTGGGAGAAACTAAATAACTTCCCTGGTCAACCTTAACAAGCACTGCTTCTGCTCTCACAAGCAGAGTGTGCATATAAGACAAAGAGAACCTTCTCAAGGGGGAAAGGACCACAGCATTAATTCAACAAACAAACCAAGTAAGTAATATTATAAGTAAAATGGCCACCCCCCACAGTGTCTTGAGCAGTAGTTCTTTGCCTGAGCTATCAGACCTGTTTGTGTCAACTTCAGATAAACAAATGTCCTCTGACACCCCGGTCCTGGTTTGTTGTCAGTAGTTAGTGAAGTCCCAGAGCCCAGGAGTACACTTGGGCAGGTCCAGCAATATCCGTAGGATGTGACAAAAGGGGAATACAACTGTACTTGGGAAGACCTGAGTGAAGATATGCTAATCTTAACCAAAACCTCCATCTGGCCAATGGAAATTAGAAAGTCAGACCCCTTGTAACAGGTCCATCTCAAGCGCTTGGAAGGGGGGGGGGAAAGAGCTGCCTGGCTTCCATGAAGAGAAGCAATCTCTGCCTGTAGACATGATGCCATTGCTGTGCTATGCTGCTGCCTCTACCTGTGCAGCTGTCTCTATGTTGTCGTCCCAATCACCTGTGTGTCACTGTTACTGCACGGCCATCTAAACACCATCTCTCATCTCTAGTCACAATTCCAGGTCTGAGGCCAGCTCCTTTCTCTGCTATTAGGGTGCTGGAGGAGGTTCAGTAACCTACAGGACCACTGAGTCAAGTCCTTGCCACTAGAGATTCATTTCTGCCTACAAGGTAAGTCTATCTTTCTAATGTCCATTACCCAGTCATGCCAGATGGAGGTTTAGGGTACGGCACATCTTCATTCAAATCATATCAAGTAGTTTTGTATTGCCCTTTTGCCACATAAATAGGATATAATTATTTATATGATAATAGCCCCTATTATGCCAAGATGTGGACAGGGACCCCATTTTAATGAATTTTAACCAAATTGATCCCACAGAGAAGGAGGGTAATTGCCATGAAAATAAGACTTGGTCATGGCTGATCCTGTTGTTTACTATAGAAGGCAGCAGAAAGCTCCTTCCCTAAAGCTGCTAAGCTGCCAGAGGTTTACATACATTATCTTGCTTGTTCTGTTTAAATAGCTTTGTTTTTTAATCATTTTAAATAATTAAAAGTAACAGTGAAGCTACTGACAAACTTTGTGTTAAATTTCGCTTCCCCTGCCAGATAGTTCATTCTAGGAATCTCAGTGTTTGCCATAAACTGTGTATATAACATAAATAGGTGTAGGTGTACCTCTATGGATAGAAAGAGGACACCCAAACACAGCACTAGAGCTTTACAATTATATCTATCCAGTAGAAAAGTAGTTTCTGTATTTTTGGAGTGGTGGGAAGGGTTATATTTATTTTATTGGACCATGGTGTTCAGTGTTTTGCAGAACATCCTCTGCAGGGCATGTGAAATCTTGAAGTTCAGAGGGAGGGAGGGTGTGTGTGTGTGTGTGTGTGTGTGTGTGTGTGTGTGTGTGTGTGTGTGTGTGTGTGTGAAAGAGAGAGAGAGAGAGAGAGCGCAAAAGAGAGAAAAGAGAGAGATTTATATGGTTATTCAAATGTATACTATGCTCCATAAGAATGCCAATGCAAAACACTGACCATCCTTCAAAAACTCTTAAAAAAACATAAACAGACAGTGGCAAGCACCTACAGATAATAGTTCCTGGCAGCAACATAAATATAAAAAAAGCTTAATAAATCCCACTAACAAAACCCACAGGCAGTGTCTCTCCATTCTTTGCATGATTTATATGGCTTTAAAACATCAGTGTGTCACTGTCACCCATAACAGAAATTTGCACTATAGAAAGACACAAGAATTCTGGAACTCTATGCAGCGAGTAATGGATAGCTATACTAATTGTCAAACCTCATGTTGGCTTCTCTTGTAGACTCTGTTTATATCATTCAAAAGTAATAATAAGCAGTCTAATATTGCATACTTCATCCCTCTATGCTGTAGCACCATTGCAGATCTTTTACTATGCTGTGCAAAACTGACCCAAGAACTAAATGATATAACAGCCTATCTATTCAGAAAGAAAAGACTGATGTCCTGAAAAATTGCTACCTTGTGAGGAAGTTCATAGGAAGTACGTTTATTGCTGCCACTTGTTATATTACAACACATAGCTTTTTTTTTTTTCATTCTTTATATTGATTTTCTTCTAAAACCAATAAACTGGACAAAACAAAATACAGCACAGTAGAGTATACTTTTTGTCATTAAAATGTCTAATCTGATTAGCATGGGCTAAGGCTAGGAATCATGTAGCTAATTGCTATATGAATTTCCTCACAACATTCTGCCAATTTTGAGCTCAGTTCAGACTGATAAAGTTCTGCTATTTCCCTAGCCATCTCACTTCATTATTGGTTTTGGCTAGAATGAAAGTTGGAAGTGTCAAAATATTCTTAGAAAATCTGTTCTTAGGAAATATCCAGTTCATCTGATCTAAAGATTTATATTCTGTAGCTTTATTCGTCATCTCTTCTTTTAGTGCTCATCTGTACAGAACCATGTCTGAGCTTCACCTTTCACTAATACAATGCATTCACTTAGTCAGACTGAGTGTGACATTCCACAGCCGTAAACTATGCATGGCCATTTGCACTTATGAAAAAACAGAGTGAAACACTCCCATTCGGATTTGCTAATATATATACCTGTTTGGAATAGTCACTTCCACATGACAGTGAATCTGTCCAATTGTGTCTGCATAGGTTTTGCATTATACTGGATTGGCCAGGGATATAAAGATATGAAATATTCCACTGAACCCCTTTTTCCAAGGCTCTGCAGCTGATAGTTAAAGATCTCATGGCACATTTCATGTAATATAGCATTACTGGCCTTCTCAGTATGTCGTCTTTATAAAAATGTCCAAAGCTGGCTGTTAAAGAAATCTGGCATACATTATATGCTATGTAGTCATCACACATCCAATTTCTATTCTTTGTAGTGTTTTGATTACTGTTAGCATGAAGGACACTTGGAAGCTAGTGTGAATGACTGAGCAGAAAGAAAACACATAGTGCCACAGGACTCTGTTGTCCATAGGCAGTCAGTTAGTCTTTTCCTCAATAGATATGTTTCTAACAAGAAATCAAAACAAAGTAATCCAAGTAAAAAAAAAAATGGATAATTCTACCTCTCTTGGGCTCCTTCACAATGCTATTTCACTGACTGTAGAGCTCTGTTTTCTCACAGGCGTTTTTCACTTTGGGATAGTGCAATCATTCCCAGAAGTACCATGAGTTGTGAGTCACCGCTTACTACTTGCCTTTAGCATGAGGAAGTTTTGTCTGTGCCTATTGTGGGTCGGTTTCCCAGCTCCATCAGCTTTGGCAACACAAGCATTACCTTCTAGGCCTCTGCAGACTAATGGTAGGCACACATCAACCCCTGAATCCTCGAGTGTCCATTTGGACTCCTCAGCCCCTGATCCACTGAACAATTTCAGATTATCTGCTCCCAAAATCATAGTACATACCAGCTTAATAGTTTTAAGCCAAGATCACCATTCCACTTAGCACACAGCACTCAAATATATTTAAAGTGAAAACAAGATTAAGTTTATTATAAAAAAAATAGAGTTTCCAATGATAGTATGTTAGAATATTGGCAAAAAATGGTTACATAAAAAACAAAATCATAGCATGTTTGCTAGAGCCTAAACTTAATTCACAAAACATCCCCCTGTCTACTATGGGATAACTTACCCCAAATCTTTTTTTTTAAGCTTACCTTACCCCAAATCTTTTTCCAAGCAGTCTTAGCTAAGATCTTTTTTAAGATCAAACCTGCTGGTAACTTATCTTCCCAGACTGAAGAATACCTTTGGAAGTGGTTCATCTGCATCCCAGATAGACCAGATCTTTCGATCTTTGCCTGAAGTAGGCAAGGTCTCCCCTGACACACACTGTTAATTTTCTTTGTAAGACGCTTTGAAGATAGGAAAGTTACAGAGTGGGAGGAAATTAAATGCAGGGGAGTGTAAGTGTATGTGTATCAGAGTGTATCTGACCTGATGCTATGTCATACACTCCCCTGCATTTAATTTCCTCCCACTCTGTAACTTTCCTATCTTCAAAGCGTCTGAGGAAGTGGGATTTTCTCCCACGAAAGCTCATGCGATTAATAAATCTGATAGTCTTTAAAAGTGCCACAAGACTCTGTTGTCTTTCTACAATAGACTAACACGGCTACCCCTTTGGAATTTCTTTGTAAGTCCTCACAAGCCCTTCATTAGCATTTAACTTAGTATGGTAATAGATTTCTGTTTTAAGACACCCAGTACACAATGGTTAAATAAGGAGATAAGTATTTCCTATGTGTTGCTTGGAGACGTTTGTATCAAGGAAAACATGCTCCCTTTAACGACAAGGCCTTAAGAACATAATTTTCAATATGTATCTTTTTACACATCAGGCACATATGCTTTTTACAATGATTATTATGACCAGTGTGACACAGGCTTTCATTAGAGAGCTTACATGACTTTCTTGGGAAGACTAGGATATAGACACCAGAGCTGGAGGATTCCTGTAACACTGATGTACCCCGTGTCCTCTGTCTGTTGGCATTATTACAGTCGGAGGTAAATTCAGTCTTAATAGGTTTACTTGCATGAGTCAGTACTACTCAACTAGAGAAAGAGTACAAAGAATGGACTCTCTATCTCCTAAATAACCACATTGTAGTCATTCACTTGAATTGATCTGGAAGTGGAGCAGGATGCTGAGCTGAGATTAACCCCTTACTCACCGCAGACTGGGCAGTGCCTTTACATCCAGTCACAGCTCTCTGAACCACCAAATTCTAGACTCTTGTCAGGGTAGCAACATAGAAGCATGAAGAACAATGCAATGATTGTGAAGTATGTGTCATTGTCTTCAGTGGAGAATATATCTGTAATATTAATCAAAGGAGTACTAAAATGTTTTTAATGTACATTAAGGTAAGAAAATAATTTATTTGGTTCCTTGTTGTGGTTCTCAGTTCCATTATCCAGATGTTTCTTTCAGCTTTCACTTTTTCTTTATTGTGTTAAGTGTTACATTTTTTGGCAGTCTCTCCCTCTGATACAGAAACTCTGGGAATGTAATGTTTAATTTGCATGGATGAATGTGAATGATTAGATTAACTGAGAAGTTTGCTTTAGGTAATTTCAAGGTTTTGTAATTCTACTTTAAGTGCATCTTCTGTTTTAATTATTTGCATGATGAAAGAATTCAAATATTTGAGATCAAGAACCACAGGGCCCATCAAAGAGTTTCCAAATCATTATTGAATGAATCTAGTACAAACTGTAATGTTACAAAAATGCCTAATTAAAATCACTTTACATTAAAGATTTTCAACACCAGATGCAAACTTTAGGAGCAATTGTATGGAAAAAGTAAATTTAATAGGGGAATAAAGTATGTTAGTGAAATCTCTGACTGGGTTGGAGGGAATAGTGAGTTAACAGTCATCAGGACATGCTTGTTCATTCTTTATAATGTACGTTCATTAATAACCTATGGTATTATGTCCTATAGCAGTGATTTTGGGAGAAGGAATAACAACATATTTCTAGCTTCAAGATGAAAGATTCAACATATTACATCTAATGCTCCCAGACCATATTTTTATTTCTATTTTTTAAAAATGCTTTGAAATATAAATAGTTTCCTGGTTGGTTCTGCCTCTTAAACATGCATTTCAGTATCTAGGTGTCGAAACCATAAACAGTCTGATTCTGTATTTATTTAGTTGCTTTGAACTCTTGCCTCCAGCTTATTCAATTTATATTCCACATCAACTCTGTCTGTGCAGCTATCTTCACTTAAAGCTACCTTATCTTCATTTAATGATCATATTATCTTTGCAGCTAAATTGTTAATAATTCCTATATCATTTGCCCATTCCTAGTTAGGCTGAGTAAAGGAATCACTGATTTTTTAATCCTAAACAAATAATGAATTATGGTCTCTTTCTCTCACACATGCTTATGTGAGTACGTAGAGACAGACATGGTGATATATGGTAGTAAAATGATTTTATAGGTGTAAATTTGGAGTCATCAAATTTATTAGTAAGTGGTAAAGACCCGTGAGTTATGTAGGTCATTCCAGCTGTGTGTGCATTAAAATCTTTTTCTTCTGCAGCACACCATGTATTATGCTTATGACATATATTTTAGACATATTAGAAGATCTGTTGAGTTTCAGCTTTTTGAGTGGATGTAAAAGTATTATTTTTCATATCCCCTTAATTGTAAAATCAGTTTTCTTTAGTTCCCATAGGCAGAGGGGGAAAATACTATTGTATGTTTAAAACTTCTTCAAATGAACTTCAGTAACTATTTTATAATCATCAATTCATTCTTTTATGGTCTGAGATATTGCAACCTTCCATGACTCAAATTATATGTTACTGCTCATTGGTAAGTCTGGAATCTTAACTTGCCAGAGAACAGAATGTATTTGTAGGCAAAGGAAATTAGAAGATCAGACCATAAACTGTCACAGCTCTAAACATGAATAATTGCAGTCTGGGTCTTGAATCAGAGTAACTCACTTCTCTGTTTTCATCTGATCCATGCTTGCAGGTGGTGAGGAAGACAGCACAAGAAATTCTGAAAGATTCTAAATAGCTTTTTCTTAAATATCAGAAATATGGTATGTTAGAAACAGTAGAAGAGAGAGAAGCAACTTTGACATCTTCAGCTGCTAGGCATGTTAGCATATACAAAGTATCAATAGTGATTAGGATGAAAGTGAGTTCAAAGTTACAGAATAACAGTGTTTATTTCATGGTTCTCTGAGTTATTCCATGGTAATCCATACTTATCCTGACCATATATATTGGATAAATAACTGTGTATATAGTTTCAGTATCTGTTTTCAAAAAGTACAACTGACCGACAGACACCCAAGTAAATCGGAGTTGGACACCTAAAAAAATATCCTTTTAAAAATATCCTCCATTCAGATTAATTTATAAACTGGGTTATAGTCCACGAAATCTTATGCCGAAGAAAATCTGTTAGTCTATAAAGTGCCACAGGACTCTCGTTGTTTTTTGCTGTACAACGGACTAACATGGCTACCCCTCTGGAAATTTATAAACTGAGGCCTTGTATACATGAGCACCGTATTCCGCATTAAAAAACATTACTGCGCGTTAACAAGCACACTGTACATACGTGAAACATTATTGCTGCGCACTAAGCGCCTTGTTGCTGCGCATTCCAACAACCACTCCGACGAGAGTGGAAACACCAGGTGCGTCTCATCTGCTGCGTGTTTGTGCTCGTGTGTAAGCTTACTGCACAACGAGCAGACTCAGGAAATGTCCCATCATTCCCTAGTCGTCCTCTCTGGACTTCCCCCCACCCTCTCTATGGCAGTGACGAAACTGTCTCCGCCTACAGTTGACTCCCTTGTTGCTACTGGCAACAAGAAAGACGCTAGGGAAACGCACTGCACCATGGGAAACATCCGGTTTACCCATGGTGCTTTGTGCTCCTTTCCTTCATCACATGATTGCAAGCAAGTACACAGGGAAATTGGAACACTGGGATACGTGCCCAGAATACAGTGCGATAATGCGCATCACAGCGAGGAATCCTGTGACGTAGCAAGGAGCGACGTGTGTACAAGCTGCAGCGCAATAAAATCCACGTGAGTCTTACAGCGCAGTTAAGAAGTTGCGCTCTAATTTGATCGTGTAGAATAAGCCTGAGATTCTGATCACTTAGGGCCATTAGTGAGCCACAAAGACTCTTTGTAACTCCTCTTTTTGTAAAGACACTAACTTACATTATTATATATTGTCCACCTATGCCTAAAATTTCACCTGCAGTAATATATGAATTTACATACAATACATAACCTCTAGAGTGGCATTGAGAAGTTTCTCAACGTTCCACAGGAACATCACAGTGCTTAATGTTTTAAGCATTAGGAATTTCAGGTAGGCGGCCTTAGACTACTGGGCTAACATCCTTTTCTTGCAGAAGGTGTGTGAGCTCTTTAAAAGTCATATTTGTTCAAGATTTGATTTTTTTTTTTGCCAGTACTTCCACTTCACCTGAAAGACAGTGCCTCCAACACCATGATGCCCTCTTAATACTATTCTAGAGTACTATTAAGGAACTACATTCTAGGGAAGGCTCAGTCTTCCCTGAAAGAAAGTGTTGTGTTTATAGCAAGATAGCTAACTGAAAAGAGCTGCCTTGATATACAATCCTAGTGGGACAAGGCACTGTAGTGTTTACCTTTGTGTAGCTTGCTGAAATTAACTGCAGGGGGATAGTAGTGATTTTTACTAGCTATACTGAGCTAAAAACCATCTGTTCCTTTTCTTCATTAGGAATTTACACCAAGATAGCTTACTCAGTATAAGTTAGCTACATACATATTGATAAGCCAGAAAGATTCTTTCCCCAAGAATCAGGCAACATAGATAATATTGAAAAGGTTTATTCATGATACCGGGAAGACTGACAGGACAGCTTCAAACTGGTGGTGTTACAGTGGTCAAATATATATGCTTCTTTATCAGTTACATAATCCACTTGGAATTCTTTACCTATTTACTTACAAGTACAGACTTGTTCCACCCAGAGAGGACAGAGGTGATAATGACCGATGCAGAGACACTTTAATTACATTAAAGGCCCTATGACTACATTTCCACTAAGTACAGAAGGATTCACTTCAGTTTATAACATTATTTTCAGCTTTCTTACTTTGAGGCCTAATGCCCTAGCAGATAGCGCACAGGACAGGGACTAAGGAGACCTGGGTCCTATTCCTGGCCTGACTGCTGGGTGATCATAGGCAGGTCACATTGCCTTTCTCTGCCTCAGTTTCCCAATCGGTGTAATGGAAATAACAATTCTGACCTTCTTTGTTAAGCACTTCAAGATCTAATGATAAGTGCTTTATAGAAATTTAGTATTGCTATATATAGGCAGTACAATAAATCTGAACTTAATTTCATGTATTTACTTTGTTTCCCTAGAAAGGAGGTTCTCTTTCATTTTCAAAAAATTTGAATCTTTATACCACTGCTATGTAGGATGCAACCTGGAAGCATGTTTTTACAAGGATATGGAGTGGTACATTTTCATTACTGGTCAAATTCTGTTTCAGTGGATCTTAATTATTGATCAAATTCATCTACTTGAGAGTGCTCAACATGTTATCAGGCTCTATGTTCTTGTTTCGACCTTTTAGTAAAAACTTTATAATCTTTTTTTAAGTCAGATTGATTCTGCATATTACAAGGAAAGATTTGAATTAGGACTCTATAGATAGATTATTTTCCCTATTGCACTTTTAATTTAATTAGGGCAGATTCTTAAGACATCTGTTCATTGAAACAGCCTTAGCTATGAATTTGGTATGTGTGGTCTCTCTATGGTGTGTGAAAAGCTGAAGTCCAGGAGGTTTTGTGAGTCAAAGCTTGGGCCAAGATTTCCAAAAGTGTCAGCTCATGCAAAGTGGCTCACTTTTGGGTGACCAGCTTCAGAAACCTAAATGGTACCTAAACTGTCTCAAATTGGGCACCCAAAAAAGAGAGGCACCTCACATCACTAATATATTGACCTTGGTCTTTTTTCAGTCAAAGAAATATGGTATGGGTTCTTTTGTTTGCTTTGGATTTTTTGATTGTTGATTTGTTGTTCTCTCTTCTTCAAAGGTGGAGGAAACCTGGACCCATCAACCTTCTGGCCTTGTTCTTTGGGTCCAGAGGCAGCCTTTGGCTATTGGGGGCCCTAGGCAAAGGCCCGTTCTGGGGCCCCCTATAGGCCCACAAAGCCCACTATAGGCCTTCAGGGCCCCCTCTGTGACCATCTCCCCCACCACTCTGGCCCCAGCTCCCCCTACACGGCCCTGGCCCGTTGGGCCAGCTTCTCCTCCTGCTGCGGACCAAGGCAGACGTGACTTTTGGGGTAGGCGATGGAGCCCCTTGCAGCTCAGGGCCCTAGGCATGCGCCTGCTTCACCTACCCCAAAAGCCGCCTCTGCTTGGGTCTGGCCTAACTCTAGTCAGTGTAGAACCATGTGGACAGAGCATAGGTGTCTTTAGCTTACATACCTCTGCTCTCAATTTATATCCCTAGATCAGTACCCAGTGAATATTAGAACACCCTATACATTCCTCTTACTTGTGTCTGCCTGCAGCAGTCTCCAAGGAAACATTTCACAGGCTAAATTTGATTGGAGCTCAGCACTCTTCTGGCCATATCCTTCAACACTATCCAGAAATTCCTCTGTGCTTGACTGAAACAAAGCACCTGCAATAGGAGCTAGGATCTGGCCATATATATTTCCAACTTGATTAACATTTAAATAACAGCTTTCTCATTGACAAATGTTAATAGGGCTTAAGTACATGCTTAGGAACTTTGTTAAATCAGGACCTATGGTAAGAATGAGTACAACTACACAAATTCAGCATCATTCAGAGTCTCCTTGTTCAGGTAGTGCTATGTAGCACAAAAGTGATTTTTAAAAGGCTCTGTAAGATTAGAATAGGCATAAAAATACTTTGCATTGGAAATGCAAGGGCCTAATTTTCTTTGGTTTGGCTTCACTGAACCAAATCTGCAGGCACAACTTAGTGCTAAACATTAGCAATAATTCTAGCTTTCAGATCATGTAAATGTTAAAGCTACTTCCTACACTTTCCATGACAATTTATCTGAAATGGCAGAACTCCTTACAGTCTAGCCATAAAACAATCATTCACTTTACTTTCAGCTCATTAGAAAGCAGTATATTTAAGGGTAGAAAAGAGTAGCAGTTAATTAAGACCTCTATAAAATAAAAACCTGATTTCTTTTAACATCTTCTTTCGTGGGCTAGAGAGGTTGAGTTAGTGGGACAGTGAGCAGACTGAGGAGTAATACGTTCAGTGCTGCATGACTGTGTGTGGCAGTGGGAAGGAATCAATATCGCTTTTTACTTCTAGAGAATTAGGACTTTTTAAAGAAATTCTATTACACTTGGCACATTGTTTCACCTTGTGCTGGGGCACTCTGTCCATTTTAATGTTTATGACACAGCTATTTGTGGACAGCATGGATGAGAGCAACATAAGACTATTAAAATGCATGACAGGGTTTATTGGAAATGGAGTACTAAGAGGGTTAACTGATGCATAAATGTCAACAGATTCCCTAAGGTTTACATTAGGATGTTTTCCATAATTTTCAATTTTAGGTGTACTATGTTGTTTTTTATTTCATTTCTTCCCTCCAGCAAATAAGTGTTTTTAGTAGCTGTGCTTTCTAATGAAACTCATTTCTAATCCTATTTACTTTTCTCCTATTTAAATTTTTAGATCTTCACTTGACCTATAAAAATCTTATTTGCTGTTCCTGAGCTGATTTAGGATGTTTTGCTCTCTCGGTGTCAAGACACTTGTGTGTGGGGGGCTTTTTTCTTTCACTTTAGCAGTGACAGTTAGAAATTAACTTGATGCTTAACCAACACCTCTGTGTTATCATCTGACTGCTTTTGCTGTGAGTTTTGTGAAATGCAAGATAGTATTCTAATAGAAAGCTTGTCAGCTCCCTATACCCCTCCACAACCCAAACCCTCATATTTATGTAAGATAAATTCCTACTAAACTTACTATGTTTTATTATTATTAATTAGTAGGTAAACACTAAGGATGTACAGCTCTGAACAAGACACAAGGGCTATGTCTACACTGGCAATTTAAGTTGACTTAAGAAGGCTTAAGTTGACTTAAATTAAGCCACGTCCACACTAGAATCATAGAATCATAGGGCTTGAAGGGACCTCATGAGATCATCTAGTCCAACCCCTTGCTAAAAGCAGGACCACTCCCACTAAATCATCCCAGTCAGGGTTTTGTCTAACCGAACCTTAAATAGCCCCAAAGACAGAGATACCTCCCTAGGTAACCCATTCCAAATTCCTTAAGTTGACTTAATGAAAGTTTAAGTTGACTTTATAACTACCACTCATGAGGTTGACTTACCCCTTAAGTCGACTCCTTAAGTTGACTTAAGTACAGTGTGGACATCGAGTAACCCTTACATCGACTTTATTCAGTTCACTTAAGGGTGGGTAGCTCGACTTAATGAAGTAGACTAAATCAACTTAAAGCTAAGTCAACTTAGTCCACTTTAAGTCGACTTTAATAAAGTTGACTTAAAGTCAACCTTATTAAGTCGACTTAACAAAGTCGACCTAACTTTTTCTAGTGTAGACATAGCCAAGGATAGTCTCAGGTTCAAAGGCTTGCAGACAAAAAGATATAAAACAAGATGCACTAGCAAGTCTATAGGTTTTTGTTCAGTTAGCAAATCAGTTTCCTTTCCCATCAAAACAATATTGCAATGAAGAGACTAATTAGCCAATGAGAATTAGTGTTTGTGACATTACAAAGTAGTCTTTAGGAGTAGTTTGAACTGAAGAGAAGAGTAGGGGACATCTCTATGGCATGTGTTTGCATTGTGAGCAGCTTGGAAGAGGTCACAAAGACAAGAGCTAAAAAGGGAGATTAACAGAGTGATGATGCTGGCATCACTGGGAGCAAACAAGATCTGAGGAGTAGCTTGGAGCAAGGACATGAAGGAGAGGAGGAGTCATTTAAACTTGATATGATAGGGAATTTCAAGAAGATAATTATGTGATCTGCTTGGATGAAGAATTGGTCTGATGAAATGGGATTTTCTCCCATAAAAGCTCATGCAATAAATAAATTTGTTAGTCTTTAAAAGTGCCACTAGACTCCTTGTTTGTTTTGGGTGAGGAAGATAAGTTTACTTGCTTCGTTGTAGGTGCACTTGAGCAAAGCAATGTGGTAAGAGGGAAGCTAGAGAGATGGTGGTTAAATAATGAAGGCAAAGAATGACCAGACCCTCACAAGTATTTTGGCTGTTGGGAAAGAGGGGTTGTGGCATTTTTTCTATGTTGGGGAGGAAAAACTTGGTTGTCTGGAAAAGGCGTATGTAGTGGTCAAAGATGCCCCAAGTTATATGAACCTGAATGATGGGAAAGATAAGGACTTTGTCTACAGGAATGAAGAAAGAGGGAAGAATTTGGGGGAAAAATAAGAATTTCAGGTTTGACTATGTTAAGTTTGAGCTGGTAGCAGTCACCCAAGATGAGGCACTGGAAAGACAGAAAGATATAGAATAAAAGACTGGACATTTGTGGAGAAATAGCTGAGAGTCATAGGTATAGCTAGGATAATTGAACCCATATGAGTTCCCCGAGTGATAAAGTTAAAGAGGAGGTGGCCAAGGACTGAATACTGTGGGAGAGGAGAAAGAGGAACCACAAAAGATGACACTGGAGAGGTAACTGGAAAGATTAAAACCAAAAAAAGAAAGGGTCACAAAAGCCAAAGTGTATCAAAGAGCAGGGAGTGGACAATAATATCAAAGGCTGCAGAGCAGTCAGGGAGGATGAGGGATGGAGGATCTAAAAATTGGCCAGGAAGAAATCACTACAACCCTTGGGGGAAAACAGTGTCAGTGGAGTGAAGGGAGGACAGTGTCCAGATTGAAAAGCATCAAAGACAGAGTCACAGAAAAGCAAAGTGGTTGCAAGATGAAGGTGGTAAATTTGGATAGTAGATAAAGAGACAAAGGTAGAGTCTGCTTATTTATTTTTTAAGTGGGGGCTATTGTAGCATGCTTGTACCTTGAAGGAAAGAAGTCAGAAGAAAAGGAGATAGGGAACGGGGAGGATGTCAGTAGGAGCAAAGGTGAAATAGCCTGAAGAGAACAGGATAAAGGTAAGGTCATAAAAGGGTTGGAGGCAGAATGTGAGACACTTCAGTCAGCAGCCAGGAGAAAGAAGGAAAACACCAGGGGAAGGAGGAGTGGAGAAAACACTCATGACAGATCTTGTCAGTCTTCTCTTTAGAGAAGTCTGAAATAACTTAAGAGCAGAATCAAAGGTGGCAAACAGGCACTGCAGTTATCATCATTGGAATAAATGAAGCATGAAAAATAGAGCCATTTGGTGAAGAAAATAGCTGTGCTGAAAAGTGAGAGGACAAATTGAAGCCAAATTAAACTCATAGTTCATATGAGTGAGACAGACACCTAAGATTTGGTCCGTAATATATTTTCATTACAATCCCAAATAGTAATTGGTGGTATATATTGTAGAAGAAGGGACAAAGAGTACCGGTAGGAATAACACTTCCATAGATTCCCAGAATAGCTTAGTCTTTTAAATGTTCAGCAATTAAAAGATTAACTCTTTTAAAATATAACATTATTTAATGCGTTATCAATTCATACTTAGGACTATAATGAAAATACACTGCAGGCTAACTCCTCTCCAAGCACATAGTCCCATTTATTTCAGTTAAGATGGTACATTTTATGTTAAGGATGGAGATAAGTACTGATCCACCTAGCCCATCCAGCAGGCAAACTAAGTAATATTACTGAAAATGTAAGTACATGTCAATCCTCTTCTTATCCGTCTTTTTCCTACTTTTTCCTCCAGTCACCTCTTGTGACAGCGTAGAAATGTATCTTCTCCCTTCTCTCAGACCTGTCATGTTCGTTTTTCCAACTTCCAATTTGTCCATTTTCTATAATCTGAGTAGCTCTTTCTCAAGGTCACCAGTATATGATAAGGTCAAGCCCCTTTTTACTCCTTTTTTTAATGCTGAACATATTTAAAGCTCTTGAAGCCTTTCACCATCAAATATATATATATATATATATATAATATATAAAATCTCCAAATAAGCTCTCCAGCTATCCTTTGCCTTCTTTCAAGAATTTGAATATCCTTAAACTTGGAATCCAGGACTGTACATAACATTCCAAGTGCAGCATACAAGATAATGTTTGTACCTTGCATCTGTGAGTTGTTCAGCCATCCAGTGCTTGCTGGCCCAGCTCTGGAGGAAGATTTCAGCCTTTCAGTATAGGACTTTGTACTCAATCACCTTTTACTTTCTCTGCCTCAGTAGAAGTCTATGACTATTTCACCATCAACACCCAATGAAGTTCAGATTAAACAAAAGAGTAGTATTTACTGACAGCAAGCAGAGCGCAGAAAAAACAGCAAACAAAAGATAACTAAAATTTGTGCTCTCCACCATGGACCCCTTACAGGCAGAAGCTAAAAGTCAGCATGACAAATATAAGTTACGAAGAAGAGTATAAGATTTCTTTGTCTTTACCTTTACCTGTCAGATTCAGCACATCAAGGAATGGTATGTCTTTAGAGAAACAGTGTGTTGAGTCATGGGAAATCTAGCTCACATGGAGTAGACAAGCCCACAGAATAGTAGAGATCTAAACTCTTAATGCCATATGTATTAAATTGGAGTGGCTAGATATAGCCTGCAACATAATTTTATTTAATATAACTATTATTTTTCTTGATTTATAATTAATCCCTAAGAACCTAGACTTTTTCTTTAAGAGTTGTTGCATACTGTTTTTCTATCTTCAAATTATCACACACTGTTTTCAACAGGGTTACCTGAAATGTAGGATATAGGCTCATATTGCTTTTTGGTTTGCTTTCCCAAGGAGCATGCCATTTATTAACCTTAAATTTTTTGGATGAGAAACAAATCTAGGACTATGTAGCAGGGGAGACATTGCCAGATTAGAAGAGGATTTAAATGGGATAAAAATGGGGACTAAATAAAAAAATCATGACATTTATCAATTTCAAATCCATTTCTAAATCATGAATATAAATATTAAATCAAATTGGCCTATGTGTTAACTGTTCAAATTTTGCCCAAGCCAGTTATGACTGAAAGTCATTATCTGCTGATGACTGTTTGGTGGTTTATTTTAAGCACGCTGTTAGTTATTCCATTTTTCCAGTCCTATATGAACAGCAGCATTTTTGACCTTTTGGCTTCTTGTGAGATACGTTATCAAACACTGAACTAAAATTGAGATAAATTAAGTCAGAATATCCTCCCTTTATCTGGTTAGTTATTCCATCAAATACTGCAGCTGTTGTTTCAGATTGACTGAATTTGGTCTGTAGTAATATCAAGCATAGGAATAACCACTGTACAAGTTCTAGATTAAAATATGCAATAATAGACATACATTAGTGATCTTTAATGATTCCATCCTCCTGATAACTGAAATTAAATCTCCATTTTTCATAAGTGTTTTGAAATATTTCAATAAGTATTATGTCTCTCTTTTAAATAACATTGTTCATATTTAAACAGCTGTTGTGTGTTCAGCTGAGTTTCTTTTGTGCTGGTTATAATTGCAGTGCTGTACAAAATAGCTATTCTATTTTAATTTAAAGCCTGCCATATGAGTGACTTTAAAAGTAAATAGAGACAGGTTTTTTCAAAATCAGAATCACTTTAAATATTAACTAATTACAGGAGTGGTAGAAACATGGGACCATGGAAGATTCATATATTTAAAATAAAAAAAATACATTTATAAAATTGAGTGTTTGAGAAGATGTATTATGCTTTCTTAGTGTGAGTTGATTTTTGAAATGAAAATACAGTACTGTTTCCTGAAGAAAAGTGTAAAATTTTGTCTGTTACTTAATGAGTCATTTTCTTTCATTGCAATTGTTGTAAGTGCTTCACAGTGTTAGCTTTTTCTGTTTCTGCACATGCTTGGGATTTTAAATGTCACTAGCCACAGGTTAAATCTGGCACCTTTGCCAGTCTATGGCAGCATAATCAATAACTGTAAAAAATTCAGAGTCCTGTGGCACTTCTAAAGACTAACAGATTAAAAGTGCCACAGGACTCTGTTTGTTTTTCTGCAATGGACTAACACAGCTACCCCTTTGGAGCTGTAAATATTCCTTATTTTTCAAGAAAGCATGCTTTTACTAAATCCATTGGGTGAAAAAATCAATTAAAATAGCTCTTTTCTTTCTCATAAATTTTACTTATTTACTTTCTAATCTGTCTCTACTCCTCTTGGTTTCTTTCTATCCACTTTGCAATACACCTTTCTTTTCCTTAAAACAGGGGGAAAAAAACCTTCGTCTAATTTACTCCCCTGTTTCAAACTCATTTAGTGGTTTCCTTTTATTTTCTTGTCTTTCTTTCATGTGTTCCTCTGTAATTTGGCTTTTGCCCCTTTAACTCCCCCCAGATTAATCTTTAAAACTTAGAGAATGTCTTTTCTTTGTCCTTCTGAAATACCATTCAAGTTTGGCTGAATTATACACTATTACAATTACCATTTCCCTTCTGTTATGTGCTTTGTGTAGGACATTGTTGGCAGCCTGCCAGTATCATTGAACATCCTGGGTCCAGGCTCAAACTGCCACCAAAGCAGCAGCACATGGCTATATTTTCCAGTGCCCTGTTGTTGTTTTTTAAAAGTTTAGCACCCCGGAGCGTAAGTACCTGGCAGCCATTCAAGCAATGGGCTTTTGTGTGCTATGTGTTCATCGTTTCATCCTTGAAAATTTTCAGTAAAATGATCCAATCTGAAAAAGTTCAACCTGGTCTGGGAGTGTAGTGCACGCATTGTACTGGGATTGCCTGAAAGTTGCTGAGCCAGCTATAGCTGGGGATGAGAGAAGGCCACCTGCTCCTGAACCCAGCAGATATCCCAAATAATATCACCATGGGATGGGAGAGGAGAAAGGTGCCCAGGCTGCCTTCTCCCTCACTCATCTGCTAGACCAAGCACTTCAACGCCAAATCCCAAACTTCCACCTTTAACATCTCGTATAACAACCCTCACCTACTACTGGCAAAAGTAACTTTCCTATAGTTCAGACTAGAGCCCTGAAAATCCGTGGGTATCCACATTATATCCACAGATGTTTTGCGGATAGCTACGCACCATTTCTTGAGCTCTAGAGACAAGTGAGCCCTGCAAATCCATGGATCTCTGCATTATATTCACATCGATAGATGAGATGTGGATATCCACAAACCATTTCTTGCAGATGCTGATCCACATATTTCTATCCATGCAGGGCTCTAGTTCAGGCGGTTTAGCTCTATACCACAGGTCAAAAGGTTAAAGATTGAAACCTTCTTCATAATAAACATTGGTACAGTTGCATGTCATTTATTTTCTAACCTTTTTTAAAAGAAAGGTTAGGAAATAGAATTAAAAATATGTTAAAAGAACATTATTTAGGTTGCAAAAGTTTAGGAATTGCCAGTACTTAGATCAGTAGAGAGGCTGTTGACGTTCCCACAGAGAAAAGCAGGGGTTGCACTGTGGTTAGAAGGCCTGGCTGTGGACAGGAGAAGATGACACTGAAGCCAGGGCATTGTGAGGATTGCTGGGATACACTGAAGAGCCCTGCAGATCAAGAGAAATAATTTCCAAGGTAAAGGCATCAAGGAAGAGAGATATGGGAAAGTGGAAGCTCATGGTAGAGACTAAACACTGAATAGTGTGGAGCCAGACAGGCCTTGGACTGATCAGTGTGAAGCAGGGATCCACAGGACCTCAAAAGAATAATGTCTGCGAGAAGGGCACAAGGATGGACATTGCATAAAAAATGGAGTATCACACTAAATGCATGAGCACAGTAGGGGAGGAGAGGAGAGATCTGTTCTTGGTGGAAAAGCACTGGGAGGAGCTTGCTGTTTCTGAAGAGTCCTGGAAGCAAACCCAAAAAGAGAAGAAGTTGCTGAAAGAAAAATGAGAGTTGAAGTTACAGGTTAAGTTGCTGGAGGATGAGTGGGATTTGAGACACATTCAGGGCATGCAAGAGAAGTGCCAAAGGTGAGATGTTATTCTTTGAAAATAGGCCAGCTGAAGGGAAAGCTGGGGCAATTATAGACTGAAAACCACACTGGTATGGCCAGAGAAGGAGATAACGCTCTATTAGTAGTTCCCTAGTGCAGGTGTGGACTATAAGGCTAGCATAAGACATGGAGTGGCAGGAACTAGAGACTTCTTCCATCTAGGACTGTTTTTTAAAGACTTGAGTAACCCTGTCTATCTGATTGTACATGGAATAATTGGGGTAAAGCATCTGTGGGGAAAGTTTTAAGGGTCCACTTTTTGGGGTGGTGGGGACTGGACAAAGGATGGGTTTTAAATGGCTTATTCAAGGGGTTGGCAAGGCCTGAATGGGATGGAATGTTATGGGGTGACTCTGGCCACTAAAAGGGAGCCATGGCCTTTCCTAACTCTCAAGTGCTTGTCTTTGCAACCTAAAAAACATTAATAGACTTTTTTTATTTAATATACATCTGCTTGGGCGTGATAATATGGTTTTAAAATATGTTAGAGTAACTTAAGTAATTAACTATTAACTCTTCAGTGGGTTTCTAATATACTTATTGTTTATGCTTATTTTTATGATTGAAAACAGGTCAGAACAGCTGTCCTGAGTCCAACAGATGATTAATAAGTGTCTCAGGGCAAGTATACCCTGTTCTCTTTTGGGGGCATGAAAGGTTTCTAGAATCCTCTCCCTCCTCCCGGCCAGGTCTCTGAGCCCCCCCCAAGAGAGAGGGGTTGCAATCTAAGGGCAAAATCAGTCTAGTAGCCCTCTCTCCCTTTTGGGATGTGTGGCCCAATGCTCAGGACAAAGATAGCTGCCCTTGTCCTCAGGGATCTAAGACCTAATGGCTAGGGTTAATATGGTCACTCTTGGCCTCAGGACTGCAAGACTTAATGGTTAGAGTCAATATTGCTGCGCTTGGCTACAGGGCTGCAAAGCCTAATGGCTATAGTCAATATGGTTGTCCCCAGCCTCAGGGCTGAAGGGTTAGAGTTGATATGGTAAGCCTTGACTTCACAAAAGCAAGGTCAAATGGGAAAGTCAATATGGTTGTCCTCAGCCTCAGGGCTGAAAGGCCACCCCTTACTTTAGTTGATATGGCAGCCCTTGGCTTTAGAGTTGCAAGGCCTAATGGCTAGCTGGGAAGAGGGAAGTTGGGTCCTCCCTCTTCCACTTGGTCTCAGCCCAGAGCTGGGACAGTGGCAGTGTTCTGTCACTGGGTCAGCAGAAATCCATTATGCTGACATTCCCTGGCTCCGCAACTAGCACCTCAGGCCACTTTCTACCCTGTCTCCTTGACAACCAACTATGGGTCTTAAGAGTCTCAGGTTTCCTGAACTGACATGGCCTCTGGTAGCTCCAGTCAGTCCAGGGTGTCTTTCATCATCCTGACATCCACCAGGGTCTCAAGTCTTTAGGATTCCATAGCTGAGATGATCAGCAGGTCCCTGTCTAGATCACAAAGTCTGAATCTTTCTTTTTCAGAAATCAGTCCCAAGTGAGCTGACGTGCTTCTTTTGAAACCTGGTCTCCAACCAGAGCATGCCCTTCAGGGCTGAGTGGGCTTGGCCTCCTCAGCTCCAGAGTAAAGTTAATTGTTGGTGAACTAATGGGCATGCCCCATCACAGTCAGGTAGACACAAGAGTTACTGGAGCTTGCAAGAGCATAATTCACTAATATAAAAATAAAAAAGGAAAGGATGTTACTGCTGTCTGACAGGGGATCTAATTGGTTAAAACGACTTGATGTATAGTTGACTAATGCTGAAGCATTGTCAGTTAAGTCTGACTCCAAAAACATACCTCAACCTATTTCATTCTTCTGCATTGTAGCAGATACAGAGTAACTGTGGGAAAGATCATGAGATGGACTAATTGTCTCTTTATTTGTCATTAAACTATTTTCCTTTCTCATAATTCATCTAATCAGTAGGTATTCCCTATCAAGCAAAATAGATTAATCTTTTCTATCCCTAATATTACAAATTGCTGCACCATGTAATGAGACTCACCCACTGAGCTGATGTAAAACCTCATTTTGAGAAACAAAACAAGTGTCACTTGGGGGCAAGAGAATGAATGCTATGTTCTTTGCTCATATAGGATTTGACACTTCAAAACTAAAACAAATTATTTGGAAGGACTACTCTCTTCTTCATTGAACTTGGTATTAATAATATTTGTTCCCCCAGAATGTAAATAAGGCATGTTATCAAGGACTTTCCATCAAAGTAAATTAACAGCTTTTTAATTTATATATCTATGAATACTGTTTATTTTCACACAAGTAATTTCTATCTATGTAAATCAATTTAACCAGGAACAAAACTAAGATGTGACTCATTCGCTTTGTGCTAGTGGTTAGCATTATATTGTTAAGCAAGAAGCCCTGACAAATTTGTGAACTTTCCTGGCTATTTTCAATTAAAATAATTCCCAGGATCTTCCCATCAACAATGCAGAGTGTGACAGAGACCACAAATAAAGGTAACAAACAAATTCACATAAAACTATATCAGATTCATTCTCTTAGTGTAAACTCTTTCTATAATCTCAGCTTCACCATCCTTCTTGGTGACATAAATACCAACTTCAAAAATGAGGCAACACCAAATTTGTGTAAATGGAGGTAAGTTTGGTGCTAAAAATGAGATGTCACTCACTGAGGGATATATAAAGAGGCATGCTTTCCATATTAATAGGATAAGAAATGCAAAGAATTTGCAATTAGTAAAAATGTGGTTATTTAATGGGTCATATACTCAGCTCCCTATTCGCTGCTCAGTCCTACAAGTGATGAAGGCATCTTGAGAGGGTTTTGGCAAAATGCTGAACTCTTCTCAGGAGGCAGCCAGAACTTCTGTTCAATCAGGTCCACTAAGGCAAAGGCTCCAGGGAAGCCAGATGGAGTTTGGACTAAGAAAACAATGAGTGAGTACTTCAGGTGTTAGCATTATTAATCAAACCATCCTAATGACAAAGGAATTAGGGGGGAAAATGAAAACAGCAGTAAAATATTAGCCAATGCTTCAAGTGTGTAACTTCTTGTTTCTGTGCACACATTTAGCATATTATTTCCTTCAGTTGCACCTGTGAAACCTGGATTTACTTTTCTCTTAAGCCCTGATCCTCTAAACACTGATCCATGTGCTTCACTTGATCCCTACTTTCTTTTTTAAAAAAAACTGTTCACACATATGAAGTTAATATCCAAAGCATACCCATAAGCATTTGTAGGACTGAGATCTTTTAAGGAAAATGTTTTGGAAATAGTAGTCACTTACACTTAAGCCTTCTTTACTTGCAACTGTGTCATATCCAGTGTTTGTATACTTAATTCATATGAAAATTAAGACAGATGCTGGACCAATGGACACAAGTGGAGGTGGGAAGACAAACTCAGGTGTTTAAAATGCCTAGTTAATACATTGCCTTTATTTTTCTACACTAGTTAGTTCAAATTTGGTATTTCCAAAATTCGAGTTAGGGTTTTTTTATTTATTACAGAATCTTTGCTCTTTATTTAAGTAAACACTTTCTCATTGTAGCTATTATCAATATAGTAAAATCTGCACTTCTGAGTTTTGAAAAGCAAATCAACAAACTAATATCTGGAAGTACCCACTAGAATATTACTCTTTTTGGAATATATTTTTGATAAATGTTCCTTTTTGTTAAACAGATTTATAAAGAATGATAAAACTGAATCACAAAGTATTTGTAGGAGACAAAAAGGTAAAATAAGAATAGCCCTTTTTGAACTTGAAGCATCACACTTATTAAGAAACTGGGTAGAACATATGGGGATCCAGTTCATGGATCCTACGAACCAGAACAATTGCCGTTGTATACTCTGCAGATGATTACTGTGCACTGTTGTGGTCTCACAGTAGTCACAGTAAACTCCTTGATACTCAACTCAGTTATGACATTTGCACAGTGTCAAGAATGCTCAAATCGACCTGAGTTGACTGACTCCTGATCCTATCACACTGCCAGCTTCTATAGATTAGAAGAGCTAACCAGACATATTGCTTTCTTAACCATGTCAATGCAAACACAACCATCCCATTGCATTATTAACTGCAGAGCCCACAAAAGACACGGTTAAAATTCTGCAATTGTCTATGAAACTGCATCAAGACCCCTACACTCAGTTCAACACTGAGGCTCAATGGAGAGCCACGTGGAGTGTTTCAACCACTCAGAACAAAGAGCTCATCATTGACCTTGCCAAGCAACCATGGGGTTTTGATTTATGATGGAAAGACTGGTGCAGATTGAATCGCATGAGGACATCTCATAGGAGATGTGTACAAACCTCTTTTCAATGGAAAATGAGACATACAGCTATGTCCAGCTATGGCTACCAGTCACAAATGATGGAGCACATCATATCTGAGTGAGTGTTCCATTTCTTCTTTCTCCAGGATCCTGAAGGATATTCAGGAGCCCACTGACATAGCAATACGCTGGCTATCAAAACTAGATATAAATTTGTAATTGTTGGTACCTACCCAAACCATATGGAAGAAGAAGACTTCAGGGGAAAAAATTAGGAATACTATAAATTAGCTTAGCTTAATGATCTGAATAATATGAAATTTGAAGCACCTTGATTTTTGCACCCCATCAAAATACTCAATAGAAGTTTGACTAATGTACAAAGTCAGTTTGGGATCTGTGTTCTCTTTAGTGTAAGACCTAATCACAGAAGAAAAATTATTTGGGATTTTTCACTTTGCTCTCCACCAATGCACAGTACATAAAGAAAAATTGTAATTAGAAAACAGGGGAATATTTTAATGATACGTTGCTCAGATCTAGTTTAATAATATGAATTTGCCCTTTTACTAGGTATCCACATTCTTAGGATAAAATGTTCCCAGATGTAAATTCTGCCCACTATATCCATATAAAACCATAGAAATGTAGGGTGTACAGCACTTCCAGAGATCACCTACTTAAGACCCTTCTCACTAATACAGGATCAAGCATACCTAAATTAGTGCTAACAGGTATATGTCTAATCTGTTCTGTAAAACTACCAATGATGGGGATTCCACAACCTCCTATAGTAAGCTATTCCAGTATTTAACTACCCTTATAATTAGAAAGTTTTTCCTAATATCTAATCTAAATTTCCCTTGCTGCAAATTAGTTCTTGTTCTACTTGCAGTGAATATGGAGAACAATTAATCACAGTCCTCTTTGTAACACTCTAAACACAACTGACGAAGGTTATCAATTCCCCTCTGTCTTCTTTTTTCAAGACTAAACATACCCAATATTCTAATTTTCCTCAGAGATCAGGTTTTCCAAACCTTTAATCATTTTTCTGGCTTTCCTTCAGACATGCTACAATTTGTCCACATATTTCATAAAGTGTGCTGAGATTTTGACAGAGTACTGGAGCTGAGCCCTCACCAGTGCTGAGTTGGAGCTGGACAATTACCTTTCATGTCTTTGATAGAACACTGATATTAATATACCCCAAAATGATATTAGCCTCTTTTGCAACTGCATCACACTGTTGACTCAATTTCAATTTCTGATTCACTATAGCCATGGAATATTTTCTGCAATAATATTTTCTGACTAGTTATTCCCTGTTTTGTAGTTGTGTTTTTGAGTTTCCTTTCTAAGTGTAGTACTTTGCACTTGTCTTTATTGAATTTCATGTTGATGATTTCACACCAATTTTCCAGTTTATCAATGTCACTTTGAATTCTAATCTTCCCTTCCAAAATGCTTGCAACCATTCCCTTCTTTGGTATCATCTGCAAATTTTATAAGCATACTCTCCATTCCATTATCCAAGTCATTTAATGAAAATATTGAATTACACCAACCCCTGTAGAGAACCCTTTGTGAGTCTACTGGATATTTTAGCTTCATAATGAATCATTGATTACCACTCTTTGTGTTTGCTTACTTAAATGTCTCTAACTTACCTAAATATTCTTTAACCTGTTCTTCCTTCCTTGGTAGTAATATGGCATTTGACCTTTAACCTTTTTAATGAAGTCTGAATCAAAATAAGCATAAATACCTCAGCATCCATCAGCTCTTTCCCCTTTCTCCCCCCGCCACTAAGTAATGAACCTACACTTCCTTTAATCTTTCTCTTCCTCCTAATATATTCAAAGAATATTTTATTGACTTTTATGTCCCTTGCTACGACATAGTAACTTATTCTCTACCTCACCCTTTCTAATTTTATCTCTTCAAGCTTGAGTTGTTCTTTTGTATTCATCCTCCAGATTTTAGTGGCCATTTTTTACCAGATTCCTTTTTGATTTTCAGGTCATTAAAAATCTGATAGAGTCATATTGTCCACTTACTATTCTTTCTATCCTTTCTTTGCACTTGGGTTAGTTTGCTGTTTTGCCTTTAATGTTGACTCTTTGAGAAACTGACAGATCTCCTAAACTACTTTTTCCCTTAATTTTCTTCCCAGGAGACCCTACTTATTAGTTATCTGAGCTCTTTAAAGTCTATTTTTAAAAAATCCACTTTCTTTATTCTCACTCCTTCCTTTCCTTAGAATCATGAAAGCTATCACTTCATGGTCACTTTCACCCAAATTGTGTCTACCTTGAGATTTGCAGCCAATTCCTTCCTGTGAGTCAGAATCAAGTGTCGAGTGACTGCCTCGATGGTTAATTCTTCCATCTGCTGAAACAAGAAGTTGTCCCCAGTACAAGCCAAGGATTAATTGAAGATTTTGGGTTTTGCAAAGTTATATGTCCAATAGATATCTGGATAAAGTCCAGATCCATGGTGATCCAATGGCTTGATGTTAAAGGTAAACTAATTCAAAGTAGAAGTAAGGTGTTAATTTTTTAACAGTGAAAGTAAGTGTATACTGGAACAATTTACCAAGATTGTGGTGGATAAAACATCACTGAAAATTTTAAAATTAAAATTGGATTTTTTTTTCCTTAAAGACTGGCTGTGAATTATTTAGGGGGAATTCCATGGCCTGTGTTACAAAGGATGTTATACATGTATTACCATGTCTTGTGGTTTGGATATTTATTTGTTCTAGAAATGCCTCCTCTGGTGCCTGCTACTCCTGATTTCATGGTTTACAGTAGTCACTCTACCATGACATCACCCTTGTCTCTTGCCCCTTTTATCTTTACCCTGAGATTTAAAACTCATCTACCTCTCACCTCATTTTGGATCTCAGAACAACTGCCTACATTATTGATATATTACACAATAACTCCCTTCCTATTCTTCCTGAATGTGTTATGCCCCTCTATATCAATACTCTAGTGATAAGATTTTTTCCCACCAAATCTCTATAGTGCCAATTAAGTCATAATTTATTTGTGTATTCAGACTTCCAGTTCTTCTTATTTAGTCTACATATTCCTTGCATTTGTGTTTAAACATTTAACATATGAATGTATTCTCCAACTGTAATTATCTTGTTGTTCCTATTACCCTATTGTAACTTACCATTTTCCCACCAACTTCCAGACCTCTGACAAGGTCATTTTTCTTTATACCTACCTGTGGGCTTTTGTACATCCTCCTAACTGATCTTAGTTTAAAGTAGTTATCATTATGTTGGCAAGTCAACGCCCAAAGACATTATTTCATTATCTGTTCAGCTGGATTTTCACAGATTTCCTTCCCAGAACAGCAGTATCCCCTCTTGTCAATACCATTTGTGCAGCCAAGCTTTGATCTCAAAGGCTATGTCTGCACTTGTTAATTTAGGTCGACTTAGCTAAGTTGACTTTAAGTCGACTTTAAGTCGACTTTAAGTCGACTTAGCATGTCCACACTTAAATTTTAAGTCGACTTTGAGGGGACCCTACAAAGTCAACCTAGAGCGTCCACACTGGATGCCTAGGTCGACTTGTAGGGGCTAGGTGGATCTGGGACTGGTCCACAGTGGCAGGGGGCGCACCCCTTGCCAAGTGCCAGGAGGCTCAGCCTTTGCCCCATTGTACCTGGGTACAATGGGGCAAAGGGGGACAGGGACCCTGGCAGAGCATAGGGGCAGGGTGGTCAGGGCTCTGCCATGTCCTGTAGTGGGGGCATGCCAGGCTCTCCCTGTGCCAGCCACCCTGGCAGGGAGAGCAGTGGGGAAGCCCTGGAGGCCCCTAAGTCGATTTAGAGTTGACTTAGGGGTACTCCACATCTACACTGGCTTAAGTCAACTTAAACAGAAAGTCGACTTAAAAGGAGGTTTAACAAAGTCGACTTAAGGAAAGTGTAGTGTAGATGCAGAGTAAATTAAGTCGACTTAAGCAAGCTTAAGATAGATAGGCATGCCCTTGCCTGAGCTCTTACCCCCAACCAGGAAGATGAATCAGAACATCAACTGCACCTCCAACTCTTTCACTCTAATGTATGTGTAGTGCCTATGCAGTGTATCTACAAAATCTGCTGGTTTGCTCCACTTACTCCATCTCACAGGTTGGTTTGATCCTTTCACTGAGAACTAGATGCTGGGCAAAAATAACATTCTGGAAGTACCATATCTGTTAGAGGAAATTCTTCTTTTATGATAGCATTGCTATACTTGTGACATTCTTTTTAACCTTTATCATTTGACTTGTCTAACCAAATTGAAACCCCTTAAAAGGGCTTACTCTTTCAGAGTGGGCATGCCACACTAGAAAATCAGGCCTTTTTAAAGCACCTCGTGCTGGGCACCCAAAATCACTTGTCACTTTTGAAAATGTTAGCCACACTATGTAGAAATGTAATATAACTTTAGGAAAAACAAAGAGGTACAAATAACAAATGTGAACATAATGTTTGTTAAACAGACTGGATTTATAGAGATCTATCATGTAATGTATTAGGATGATTGGGCATGAATATTGTACATTACAGTAATACAATTAACTTCCACTGTACAATAATAGGAAACACATAATTATTATTGTACAGGCCTTGAGAATACTTCACAGTATGTATATATTTTGAGAAGAATGATCCAGAGGAGAAGAGAGGGGTCAAAGAGCGGGGGGAGTAGGATCAAATGAAAAAGTCAGGAAAGAATTGAGTTAAGGGGGAGCAAATGGAAAGGTTGTAGTTTGAGGGAATGGAGGTTAGAAGCAAGAAGATATTGGGTCAAGGCGGGGAATTAAAGGTCAGGAGGTGTTTAGAGTTTAAGAAAAAAGAAGAGGGAAAGGATGTTTATAAGTGGCAACGTGGGGAGGAGGTGAGCAAAAGATGGATGGGGTGAGAAAGAGGTCAGGATGGATCATGTTGAACTGTTTGAATAAGTATATAGATCTCAAGCAGGAGAAGATTTAGAAGGGAGTTAAAGACAGTAAATAAGAAGAAGGTGTGGTATTCATTTAGAGTGGAGAAGTAGTTCTGTTCAACAGTAGCAGAGCTAAAGGAAGAGAGAGCAGACTTGTAGTAGAAGCAAATCCACTTGGTCTCCAGCTTTCTTTAGAGGTATTCATACTAAACAGAAATATGGAATGGGATAATAAGGCTAAAACTGAGAAGTTCATTGTTTCAAATATAGTTCTACATCATTTAAAAATCCCATATTTCATTACATTCATCAACTTTGTTCTGAACTCTAAACCTAAATTCTCATAAGAACTTGACCTCTGAAACTAGTAGCCAATCTAATTATTACAGGAGATGTATTGGCCTTCCAATATCTGAGCAATGTCATTGTATCTGTCAAACTTACCTTGAGTTGTTTGATTTTAGTGAGAACCAAAATAGAAATCCCAAACCAAAAAGCTTTCTTTCAAAAACCAGTTAAGGTTGCTGCGTAAAAACATATTTATCTACTTATCCTATCTTTGTTGTCTATGAGTTTTTATACCATGCTCTTTAGTACCTGAATGCCTTCCAGTAGTGTAGTAAGCAATGGGACTACACATCTATCACATGGTTGTTCTCTTATCCGCTCCCCAGAGCGGGCAGTGTATGAACTGTCTTATTTTGTTACAGTGTGATTTTTGTTGTTAATGATTATTGTGAAATATGCCTCTTGCTATATGTGTATTCGAAAAGGCAAGATCAAAGAAATATGCCTTGCACTTGAAGTGGAAACTGATAAGATTTGTGGTGGTTCTTAATTCCTGGAGCAGTTCATTTCACAGTTTCAGACCATTATCAAAGGGGTTCTAAACTTCACTCTTATAGTTGAGAATTCTATTGTGCCAGAGCAGAGCAGCAAAGCTATCTACCACAATCTTTGTCCTGTAACTTTAAGACTTTCTTAGGTCTGTATGGCCCAGACCCAGCATTGAGAACCAAGATCTTGAACCTGATTCAAAATCCCATAGGAAGTCAGTGTAGAGAGCACAGAATGTAATGAGTCCACAGTGGCCTATGTTGCTGAGGAGATGTGCTGCAGTCTTGGTAGTAGTTGGAATTTAATGCTGAGGGTTTCACGCACAGGTATGTTGCATTGCTGTAAGCCAGCTGAAAAACAATGAAGACATAATAACTGAAGTTATATTTTCATCTGTCAGGACGGGATGGAGTCTCCTCACCAATGAGAGTTAGTAAAAGCATTATTCACAATTATTGTGATATGAAGGCTCAGTGTCAGTGAGGACTCCAAGGTATGAATTGACCAAGTGTGGGTGAGAACCTTCAATCAAAGGAAAGTGAATCGTGGCTGTCAACACTTCAAAATAATGTAGAATTGAAAGAGTTAATTTTAAATCGTTGGGTACCATGTCATTTTGGTTTTTAAAATTACTAAAAATATTTAGTAGAGAGAAACAAGAAATGGTAGGTTATCTCTTACAAATTGTTTCTCTTACTGCCGGCTCAGAGCTGTGGTTGCTGCTATTGAATCACAGGGGTTCTTTGACATACGTTAGGAGCATCATGAACAGAACCAAGCTAAGTAATAATTATTATTGACCATGGTTATTTTATTGTTAAAGAAAGGAAAAGCAATCTGCTGTTTAAAATTTTGTGGTCTACTTTAAGGTAGTTGAAAGGAAAGAGGGACAGACACATTAGACAATTTGCAAAACTTCCCCTCTGCCTGCCTCCAACAAGAGATTTTAAAGCTTTTAATTTCAAAAGCCATTACTCGATTTCTCAAAAACATCTTGTTAAAGTTCCGTGCCTATTGAGAGTTCAACCTCAAAATGTTGAGAATATGGTCTTTATTATTTTTGGAGTTAGTCGGGATATGATATTATTCCTGAGAATGGAATCCTGGCTTCAAACTTAACAGCAGAACTCAGAGTTAGAGAGAGCTTATAAAAAGTCCACATACACTCTTGAGAGGTGAGCAAGGTAGCCTGTATTACCAGTGTAATCCTTAGAGATGACTTGTTTGAAAATCTATTTAACCTGAGACTACCAAGCAACAAACTGGACCATGACAAAATACTAAATTTGTACTCTAGACTCAGAAGTGTAGGGCCTCAGAAGGAACATAATAGGTAAGGTCAACAATAAGGTATTCGCTGTACCTTTTTAAAGACATCAGTCTGTTCTCACTGAAGCCAAGTGTCTGTTTTACTTTGAATCATGTGAAATAGGGGCAATTTCAAACTGAGATAAAAGCATGCAGAGATTTGTGCATATTTTCTGTGTGGAAAAATGTGCCTGATAATCCGAGATAATGTGTCTGTTTGCATGTAACAAATGTAATTCAGTCATGATTACTTGCACCTAAGCAACCACTCATGCTTCATTCTGTGATGAATTCCTCTTTATCTGTTAATATGGGGTCTAATAAAGAATTCCCCCATGTTGAATGCAACTAAAAGATTTCTACTGAAATGGAGACCATTAAACCTGCACAACCCTCTTATCACATAGAAGGTGCAATGGTGTTCCACAGACCCAAATCCTATATATTACACCTCTTATCTAGTCAGTGCTTTGCTTCCAGAATCTTCTTCCTTCTGTCTTTCTTCACTTGTAGGACAGGGAGGATCACCAGGAAAATCATTTGGACTTTCTTTTCCTTCAGTTCCTCGAAGTCATCTATGAGGTATTACATGATGCAGTTTAGCTAGTGCCAATATACATCATCACTAGTGCTTCCTTGTGCTCCAACTTCAGAAGTCTAGCCAATTTTTGAATCTTGTCTAATATTTTGGCTCCAGGAAGAGAGCACAGCATCTTATTGCCTGTTTGTCCCTTGCAGAACATTCTTTCTATTCTTAGCCCTTGTCTATACTGAAAATGCTGCATCGAGCAGGATCAATTGAGCGGCCAGTGTAGAGCTGCTCAATCGATCCCGGAAGCACTCTCCCATCGACGCAGTAACTCCACCCCTCCAAGTGGAGTAACACTGTGTCAAAGAGAGAGCCCTTCAAGTCGACGCAGCCCAATAAAGACACTGCGGTAAGTAAAAGTAACCAAGTCGACAGGAGATATGCATTCTGCTTCACACAGATTGCGTATGCCCCGTTGACTTAGCCCTGCAGTGTAGATTAGGCCTAAATTAGTATAGAACCTGCTCAACAAGGTTCTTCTGTCTTCTTTGGATGGTAGGAGATTTTATGGGAACACTTGATAGTCTTGCAGGTTGGGCTGCATGGCCATTCACAGTTATATCCTGTGCAATGATTTGTTCCATCTGAGCAATTGGATCTTCAGCAGTATATCTGTAGTTTCTATAATGAGAACCTGATAATGACTGAATACATCCAGCTGTGTGCAATTCCTCCTGGACCTTTTCTTTTTGGTCAGAACAGTTTGCCCATTCTTGTCTGTCTCCACCTATGTAGAATGCTATCTGTCCAGTTTCCTCTGGTGCTTATGAACCCTCTGATTAATCACATTCTCTGATTAATTCTCTCTCTGGTTCCTTGATGTCCATTTCCCATCCCTCTCCTTGACACTTAAAATATATTAAGTCTGTTATTCCTTTAAGGGAATAATATACACTAGCTTGTTATTTTAAATAACTACCCAGATACATCAGCTTAAGTGGATTAGAGAAACCCACATCAACATCAGTGGGTTAGAGAAAATAATAAAACAAACTTATTACCTAGAAACAGAGAGATTTTTAAGTGAGTACAAGGAATCAGGCATAAAAGTCAGAAATGGTTACAAGAAAAATAAAGATGAAATGCTTTCTGGTGTTTTACTCAACAAACTATTAGATTCAAGTAAAACTTCTCACCACATGCTTCCAGCAAGATTACTTGGTCAATTATGGTGTTCTTGTAGTATTTTCTCTAGTGAGGAATGTGTGTGTACTACCGCATCTGCAGTTTATCTCAAAAGCATGCTCTAATAAGACTTTGTATTTTTGTAGAACTAAAATTAATCTGATTATTTTTTACCAAGAGTTCTTGAGTACCAGAGCCAGAATCATGCCTTGGCATGTTCCGTGTGATTTTCCTTCTCTGATTTTTCTGGAGCCACTTGTTACTTTCCACTATCCAGGACAAAAGGTAGCAAACTGTGTCAGAATAGTGTCCAATTTGATGAGCAGAGTAGGAAGAGCACTGGCTCCATGGCATGTCCTTCTTTGACCCTAAACGTGTGAGTAATCTCCTTGACGCTACTTTTTTCAGAGGCTCCATGTCTCTGTGGTAGAGATGGGAACACTTCCTGTTACATAGCATTCTTCCCTTCTTTCTGAGTGAAAATAAGTTTGGAAGTTACTGCTGGGGGAAAAACCTATTGCTCTCTCCCTGCAGGTGGGGTTGGTGACAACCAGAGGGAGAGACCACATGAATTGTGGGAGATGGAGCCCCCGGTGCAGCACAAAGTCATCTGTTGGGATGCCTTCGGGTATCCCAAAAACTGTATGTGGAATTAAAATCTGGTGACATTAGTTTTATGTGCTTCAACTTCCTGTTTAATTAAATAGAAGTTCTCAAGATCTATGCTATCTGTATTGTGACTATTATTTGAACAGCAGCCCTTTATAATACAGAAAAACAATTGGGGAAGTTGTTAACAGAGAGCTAGTAGCATAACAGACATTGAAAGTAAAGGATAAAATGTATCAGAGGAGCAATCTGAAAAAGCTAGTCCAGTGCCTGCCTACACTGTGTATTGCTCTAGCCATTTTCTGAGTCTCTCATTTTTAAGAACACTACCGCCAACTCTTAAAGAATACAAAAAAAAGGAGGGGGGAGGAAATCTGTGTAGTCCAAATATCAATCTTACTATTTCTATATAAAACGAATATAAGACAATAAACTCTACTGCACTATACTTACCTATATTCATATGATTATTCATAAATTCTAATGCACTTAGATGAATCTACACATCTCTGCACATACGTCACGTAACTCAAATGTCTTACAAACACTACAAAACTACCTAAGTTTAGAAACGTAGATGCTTTAATACACTAATCAACTAATAAACTCAAAACATGTAGTAGTTATGAGGATATGTGTATGACTTGTTTAAATCTGTAACAGGAAAGTAGGGGATTGGGAAGATCCTGGACAGAAGCTTTGCAGTGAAGCAGAGAAAAAAAACCAGTTGTTTTCCTTATTGTAATGAAGTTCTTTGTTCAGAAGAAAGTAACACCCTCCGTGAATTCATCATTTCATAGTAACACTACCATCTGGAGGCCTGTCCACATGGTGTGGTAATCCGCATTAGTGAGATGTAAATTCTAGGTCACACTAGCCTGTTGTTCACTAATTGGCCTGCGTGGACCCTGCTGGTATGCACTAAGTTCTTAAGTGTATATTAATGTAGCACTGTTTAAAATGAGACTATATTAATGCACACTAGGGAACTTTTAGAATAGAGAAAAGTATTCATATTCTTCCTACTTATATGTAATCAAAATGCATTGCAGATGCCATGATGCTATGTTTTGTTTACTTACCTATTAACAGGATCATGATTTTTTTCAAAGAAAATGACAATGTAAACAGGAAAACCTCATCTTTTATAGTGGTGATTGAAACACTAATGTGGATAATACTCATTATACAAAATAAGATATTTAGATACACTGTAGGGTTGTTCCTGAAGAAATTGATAATGGAGTGCACTTTGCCAAATGTACGTTATATCACTCTTCATTTTCCTTCTTTGAGTCTTTGGAGGGAAAGCATAGAGATAAAAACTCCAACCTTATTAGGTACAGTCTGTCATTCAGACACTGCATGTCAAATATTTGCTTGAAAGACTTTTGTGATTCTTTTGTGATGCCATCAGTGGCACAGCATCTGCAGAGCATACTAGTTTATCATTCAGGGCTGGTCAAACTCTGCCATCATGAAGGTCTCCATGCCTACTGGGAACACATGGGCTGCGCCTGTTTTGTATAAAATGGAACCAAACTGCGGCTGCTACCATGGAGCCTTATATATTGGAATCTGAGGTCTTCATAGACTGCACCCTTATGTAAATAATCAGGTGGCCATAGATTGCAATATAAAATTCTCTGGCTCACAGACAACACTTCAGCTACATCTTTTGTCATATTAAATGATGTATTAATGTGTATCTCCTATACTGTACCTGTCTTGATAAACCTAAATGGTGATAATAAATTTTCAATATCAAAGTTGTAAAAATGCAATTTGTTTGTCATAAACATATATCTGGAACTTGTCCAATCATTGTTTGGTGCAGGCTAGTTCAAAAACAAAAATAAACCCTCTAAGCAGAAGCTACTAGCAACAGCTTTAGGGCTGCCCATAGCATCGTAAGAAGAGGTGCATATAAATAGTGGAATGATTACACTTAATATTATCTAAAGTGAACATTTTTTCTCTCTCAATATTTTAATTATTTAAAGAAGCTTAGCTGTATTACATTCAAAATAAGCCAAAAGGTAAATTCTCTATTAGGGTAAAATATAAGATAATTTAATTGATAAGCTACCATGAAATAACATAGCAGAAAGCTTAAATGTACAGGGTCTGACTTAAATTCAGGAAGGTGTAGAATTCAGAGTTGGCAACAAGCTCACTTTATTATGCTTAAGCACTTCAGCATAAATGGTTTGTTAAACCACGTACTGCTTAAAGCATTGGTTCTTAACCCATGGCCCATGGGCCAAAAGTGGCCTGTGTGATCTTTCAAAGTGGACCACTGCTCCCCTCTCACTGCTTGCAGAAGGAATCCACTGCGTAAGAACATGTTGCTAAGGAGCTACCAGACTGGTGCAGGCTCCTTCTGCAAGCAGTAGTGGGGAGTAAAGCATTCTGCCCGCGTCCCTAGGCAGTGGGGTTCCTGCCGGAGTCAGAGGGAGGGGAAATCAATGCGGAAGCAGTCTCCTTGCTGAACTCCTCTTGCTTGACTGCAGCGGGAGGGAGGGGGGCTCTGCTGGTAGAGACTGGTGGCCCATCAGGATTTTAAAATGTCTGCAGCCCTTGAGCCAAAAAGGTTGAGACTCACTGGCTTAAAAGACTTCTGAAGTTCTTTAACCCTCTTTTCCCCTATATCACTGCATAATACTCTGCCATTATCATGAATATATTTACTTTTAGGTTGATAATGTCTTCTTTCTTTACTGTACAACTGGCAAAGAGATGCCTCTGCTGGGACTAGTGAAGAAATGGACAGTAACAAATTTATACTAATACTGTATAACTTGAATTCCAATAGTGCTTAAAGGCCAATTGCAGTAAACCATGTACAAACATATAATAAGAGTTCACAATCTAAATTAGGACATGATGATGTAAAAAAACAAAGGAATAGGAGGAATAGAAATCACAGGCAAAACCAGTTGCAAACAAATGATAGACTTGAGAGGTGGAATTTTGGCGTTTCAGTATCAGTTTAACTCTGCTCCTGTTGAAGTTGATGGTTTTTGGTACCAATTAAGTCATCAGTCCTATAATCTGATTCATGTAGGCACCTATTAAGGCTTATAAGACTATATTTAAAAACTTGAGCTTGGGTGTTCGAACTATTGTACAGACATGAACTATTTAATCCTCCCAACTCCCTAGTGAGTTGTAATGTAATTAAGGTCACACAGGGAATCCGTGGCCAATCCAGGATTAGAGCTCAAGAATTCTTGACCTCTGTTCTTGTGCTCATTCTTCCAGACTATGCCTCCTCCATAATAACAACTCAGTACTCACTAAGAAATTTTTGAAACAGTGAAAGATGTATTTGTCAACCAGTTCACCTTCCTGCCAGTGCAAGAATGGTTTCTATAATATATTTTCTAATGCTTTCCTCAGTCTAGTTTTAAATCTCCCAAGCAATAGGGCTTCCACCACTTTTCTTGGCTGATTATTCCAGAATTAAAGAGCCTACTACTCTTTAAAGAAGCTTTAAAATTTTCTTTTTATATTGATCCTACACTTTCTTTTTCCTGATTTTATTTTGTTATGCCTACTTATACCTGCTGTTGACACTTCAAATACTTTCTCTTCAATCTTAGGTGTTTTTGTCCTTCAGATTCTTACTGTTGTAGTGTCTGCCCTTGGTTTTTATCCACCATATCTATCTATCTATCTATCTATCTATCTATCTATCTATCTATCTATCTATCTATAAAATCAGTCTTTCCAAGTGCCTAATCACTTTTGACAAATTAGAGGAAATACAGAGATTAATGATAGTCTTTTCATGATATTGATGAGCCCAGAACTGAATTCAGTATTTCAAATGTTATCTCATGGGACCCATATAAAGGAGAACTATCAACTCTAGCAGGCACTGTTGTTTCTGTGTGTTAAGCCCAAAGTCATATTGGCCCTTGTTTTAAAAAGCTGTTACATCACATTGTAAACTCACATTTTAGGACAGTGCACTGGTTAAATTAAATGACAGGAGGACTATAGACCTGGGGTCTAATTCCAAACAGGGACCTCCGAGTGATCTTTAGGCAACTCACTTATCCTCTCTATGCTTCATTTTAACCTTTTAGAAAATATTTACCCTATTTTCAGGTATGTTGTGAGGTATAATTTGTAAAGTGTTTTCTCATTTTGGACTCAAAGGAACCACTGAAATGCAAAGAATCTCTTATTACTCTGTTATGATGGGGATGTGACTATATATTTAAAGCAACATCTAGCATTCCATTACATCTCACTCTAGGGATATGTCTACACTATAAGCAATGCAATGGCACAGCTATGGAAATATGACTCTGTAGTGTTATGGTATAGACACTTGCTACAATAATGGAAGGGGTTTTTCTATTGCTGTAATAAACCAACCCCCTCAAGAGGTAGTGGATAGTTGGACAGAAAAAAATCTTCTGTGAACCTACCTGCATCAACAGGCATATGTCATAGAACCACAGAAGATTAGTGTTGGAAGAAACCTCAGAAGATTATTTAGTCCAACCTCCTGCTCAAAGCAAGACCAACATCAACTAAACCATCTCAGACAGAAATCTGTCAAGCCACACCGTAAAAACCTCTACGGATGGAGATTGCATCATCCATACCAGTGCTTCACTATGCTTCTAGTGAAAAAGTTTTTCCGAATATCCAACCTAGACTTTCCCCACTGCAACTTGACACCATTGCTCCTTGTTCTTGCTACTTAGAACATCCTCCCTGGAACCCCCTTTCAGGTAGTTAAAGGCTGTTATCAAATCCCTCCTCATTCTTCTGTTCCATAAACTAAACAAGGCTAGTTCCTTCAGCACCTCCTCATAAGTCATGTGCTCCAGCCCCCTAATTATTTTTGTTGCCCCCCCCACTGGATTTTTTCCAATTTGTCCACACCTTTCCTGTAGTGGGGGAGAGGGGCCAAAACTGAACCCAGTAGACCAAATGAGGACCCACCAATGCCAAACAGAAGAGAATAATGTTGTATAACCCTGAATGGCATAGTTAGGTTGGCCTAAGTTTTTGGTGTAGACCAAGCTTCAGGGGAGCAGAGTGGAAACAAGACAGAGAAGTGGATGAGTCAAGGACATAGAGGAGATTGGCTGTATCTTGTCTCTGAATTTCTTGGGTTTCTATTGTTCTTTTAAGCACAATATCAGATAATTTTGCCCTTACGTTACTGATATGTGCTATTGTAACCTTTGTGTGTACTAAAATTCATTCAACTGCCCTTCTCCAGTGCCTGGCAGAAATAAACCCCAATCCCTATGAAGAAAGTAGCTGGAGACCCAGGATCCAGTCTGTATGGGACTCACAGCAAAGATTGCTCAAAGTTACCCTCCAACATTAAAATACTACTAAAAACAAACGTAACAATGAACTTTATTAACTACTAACTAAATAAAACTTATCCTAAGAAAACAAAATGAAGTTAAACAGAACAATCCCTAGAGAAACCCTGCACGAAAGATACCCAAGAGTCCCGAAGTCCAGGTGGAGTTCACCCAACTCTCAGCTAGTCTTTGTTCAAGTCTAGAGGCTTGAGTGGCAAGAAATAGCTGTCCTCTTCTTCTTTCAATGCAGGAATCTTCTGTAGAATTCCATGCACGCTTTTCCTTCTCCTTTGGAACCAGCCCCATCTGGTCAGGTCACTGGTTAACCAGCCCTCAGTCCCATATACATGTGCCCAAAGTCTGTTGCAGAAGACTCCGTAGGAGGGAGAAAACATCTTGTTGTTCACTCCTGACTCAGCTTCTCTCATAAAACTGAGCACATGGGCTCTTCTCAAAGCAGCTCCTCCTGGCTGTCTGCACAGCCTGCTGCTCTCATGTGATCTGACTCTGACCACACCACATCACACTAGCAGGGAACCCTGTGGAGCATGCTCAAAAGGCTACCACTCCCTGCTACCAGAAGTTTCTGGTTGTGGGCAGCTAATCTGCCCAGCAACAGTAACCCACCCTCAGTAGGTCTCTTAAAGAGAGAGCCCTCTTTAGGCAGATGGGTTACGCTATCAATCTTAAAGTCAGTTGAACAAGGATATTTAGTTATTAGTTAATTAACCTTCTTGCCAAATTGTTCTGATTAAGAAGGAACTTTTCTTGTTGGATCCTAAAATCTTTATGTGTCACAGCTCTGTGTTAAAGATGTGCAGACTGTATTGTCGAATTCTGTAAGCGAAATTTACCTCATGAGCCATATTTCTGTTTCCCCAGAGAAAGCTGATTTTGCTAAAGTAAAAAGAAGCAGACATTCAGTTTGATGACTGTATATTTAGTATCATTGGAAAGTTGAGATTAGAAAACTGCATACTTCAAAGAAGATGGTAGAAACTGATTAAAACAGCTGATTGAGCTCTATGCAAGGAAATTTATGGTAGTCACATGAACACCATATATACCAGTCAACTTCAGCAAGTATATCTACTGATTTGTTGACTTCATCTTCAAATTTACTTTTTAAAAAATTAATATTAAAGGCTTCCTGTCTGTGCATTATCTTTATCAGATGTTTCCTCTTTGAGGATGCTGAAATGTAATTTTAGACAAACTTTTCATGCCGCATGGTAGAATATTTCCCCTCCCCCCCAATAAATCCACTTTAAGTGCTTTTAAAGGGGCTGGAATGACAGGTTTACTTAACGAAGTACTGTATGAAGTCTCCCCCCCCCATACATGTATATATTCACTTATTCACTTGCTTAGTCACACTTTGTTCACTTGTGCCCACCTATCATTGATAGGCTTATTTTCCTCACCAGCCCTGTGCTGTCTTGGGACATCTAGCAGAGCATGTATTTGGAGTTAGTGTGAGAGAAGCAGCAGTTTGGAAGCTCAGATGGTGAAAGAAGAGGAAAAAAGTTCACTCGAATGTTGCACTGATTTAAATATTAGGGATGCCACTGAAGGAACTGGACAAGAAGGCTTGTAGATGGTTTTTTATGCGAAAATTAATGTAGGGGTTGTTCCCTTGAGTTCATCCACTCAAGCTGTTCTAGAAATAGTAGCAGTTCCTTACTGAAAGAGGTTATAGAAACTTAGATAGAAACTTAATTTGTGACAGTATTACAGTACTATATACAGAATGCCCAAACATCACTGTCAGTGGGAGTAATTCCAAAGGGGTAGCCGTGTTAGTCTATTGTAGAAAGACAACAGAGTCTTGTGGCACTTTTAAAGACTAACAGATTTATTAATCGCATGAGCTTTCGTGGGAGAAAATCCCACTTTGTCAGTGGGAGTAATGAACAAGATCTATTTTGGAGGGTGATTCTGCATTGATCTAAAATACTTACCTGCCTCTAGACAATACAGACATCTGTTTTGTTTTCTAACTTTGTTTCTTGCTGTTCTGTGCTATGGATAATACAGACTGTTTCTATTTTATAGCTTTCACTAATGTGTTTCCAAATTACAATGAAAGAATCTCAGAAAATTACTCCATACATCAGTGGAGACAGTACAAATGATTTTTCTCCTTCGAACTGCTTTAGTGTGCCGCTTGAGTGAGAATCATAGTTATAAAGTGGCTAAAGTCAAGTCTGAATAGGGTAGCTAGGCTGTAGAAAACCTAAATTAAACGTTTCCCCACAAGAAATAGAAACAATATATTAAATGGAGGTTTAGATGAAATGTGGTTCCACACAGATTTACAAATAGTTCTACATGGATTACTTAGTATCATTAGTGAAAGTGGCCTAATTAAAATATTTGCTATATGTCTTTTAAAGTTTCAAAAGGGCCTAGTTTGAAATCCCTTTGATACAGAAATACCAACATTGAATATGGCACAATTTATTTTAGCTGAATAAATCAGTTATTCCTATCAGTGGTCCTCTAGCAATATTTGGCTGAGACTGATGATTTTATAGCCAAATGCAATATCAAAATGTCTCTTCTTCACTCAGCTATGTAAGGAGCAATAACGTTTACTGCCTTTTTTTGCTGTTTCCAGCATCTGTACCCAGATGCATTGCAATGCTTTCTGATTGGACTGTCAGACTTTCTGAAGATGTTTTTGATGGTTCCTGAGTTGTCCTTTCATGTGGATTTTCAAAATCAGAGCTTGTTGTATCCTGTCACAAATTGCTCGCATTTATTCTGCATGGATTGCTTCTTTAGCACTCTTCAGATACAGTCCATAAAAGTAGCTGCATAAAAGAAGAAAGGACTGAACTCTTCAGTCTCTGTAGTGTTTGCATCTAGTTTCAGACAAACGAAGTCCAAGATATTTGGAATTTTTATCTTTAGTAAAGCAAAATCTGTAGCACAAAAACTGTTTATTTGTAAAGTATATGTAATGTAAAAGTATGACAAAGTAATGCATTGCAGTGTCTAAATGTCATATCAAAAGGAATTACTTTCTGTCAGCAAGAAGCCAATCAAGTAGCTTGGCTGAATGAACTGAAGCTTTAGTCATTCAGGCCCAATCCTTCTTCCCAGGGCATAACATGAATTCCAGCCAGGTTGTATGAGGGGTAGTTCCATAGGAAAGAGACACACACCTGTGGAACAGCTATGCTGCCACTTTGTCACTTCAGCTTCTTAAGCAATGAGGTTTCCATAGCTCCTATGGTTTCATACCATATCACTTTCAGAGGACATGGGCATGTAAGGTGTCCTCTCATTGGTTCAGATTAGATCTGCTTCAGCAACTTGTATTCTGACTAAAAAGGTCACCATTAGTTTGCATTTATATTAATTACTCATAGCTAATTACATTGATTTTTCACAGAAGTAGCAACTTCAGCTCTTCCCCTTCTCCCCTCTCCTTCCCTGCTCATTTTTCCCTTCCAGGAGTTGCCATTCATGTACTCCTCTTCTGAGTCTGGGCAAAAGCTTTGCAGAAATAGAGCAATCCAATGACTGGTGCTCAAGAAGAAGTAGCAGAGCACTAGTCACATTGGCTATGTCTATGTAACCTTCAGGTGGGCTAAATTCATTTAATTGCCCTTCTCCAGTGCCCCACAGAAATCAATCCCAATCCCTGTGAGGAAGCAGCTGGAGACCCAGGATCCAGTCTGTACAGGACTCACAGCGAAGCTTGCTCAGAGCTACACTCCCACATTAAAATACTACTACAATAAACATAACAATGAACTTTATTAACTACTAACTAAATGAACCCTATCCTAAGAAAACAAAATACAATTAACCAAGAACAAGCCCTCTAGAAAACCCCGCAGGAATGATACCCAAAAGTCCCAAAGTCTGTGTGGAGTTCACCCAACTCTCAGCTACAGTCTTTGTTGGAATGTAGAGGCTTGAGTGGCAAGAAATCACTGTCCTCTTCTTCCTTCGCTGGAATCCTCTGTAGCATTCCATGCAGGCTTTTTCTTCTCCTTTGCAACCAGCCCTCAGTCCCACATGCATGTCTGCAAGGTCTGTTGCAAATGACTCCATTACAGGGAGAAAACATCTTGTTCACTCCTGGCTCAGCTCCTCTCCAGAAAACTGAGCACATGGTCTCCTTTCAAGGCAGCTCCTGCTGCTGTCCGCACAGACTGCTGCTCTCATGTCATCTGACTGACAACATCACATCACACCAGCAGGGTACACTGTGGAGCATGCTCAAAATGCTACCACTCCCTGCTTCTGGAAGTTTCTAGTTGTGGATAGCTAATCTGCCCAACAACAGTAACCCACCCTCAGCAGGTCTCCCAGAGATAGCCTTTTCAGGCATACGGGTTACATCTACACTTGATAATTTGTCGACCTTAACTAAGTCGACTTAGTGTGTCCATACTTAAAAATAAAGTCGACTTAAAGGGGAACTTAAAAAATCGACCTAGAGCGTCCACACTGGACACCTAGATCGACTTCTAGGGGCTTAGGGGGACCTAGGGGAGGTCCATGGGGGCAGGGGGGGCACCCCTTGCTGAATGCCAGGGGGCTCAGCCTTTGCCCCATTGTACCTAGGTACAATGGGGCAAAGGGGGACAGGGACCCTGGCAGGGCATGGGGGAAGGGTGGGTAGGGCTCTGCCCTGCCAGGTGGGGGGGCATGCCAAGCTCCTCCTGTGCCCCCCCCCGACAGGGAAGGCATTGGTATAGCCCTGGGGTAGCCCTAAGTCGATTTAGGGCTATCCCACGTCTACACTGGCTTAAATCGACTCTAGGGAGTCGACTTAAGCCTTAGGTCTACTAGGAAGGTGGTTTAATAAAGTCGACTTAATTTTCCTTAAGTCGACTTAATTTTCCTTAAGTCGACTTAAGCAGCTTGCTTAAGTCGACTTAAGGAAACTGTAGTTTAGACGCAGGGTAAATTAAATCGACTTAAGCAAGCTTAAGTCGATTTAATTTACCAGTGTAGACGCAGCCATTGATCTGTGTTCCTGAGTCTCTACTTTTCTAGTGGTGCTATACCCAGATTGCAACCTTACCTGTTACCATGATGATGGCTGATAAACGTTTGCATAGTGTCAAACAGGTAGGGAAGACAGTCGATAGTGGCAATAGTAAACTTGCAAAACAAATGTAACAATTTTACAAAAACTAGACTAGTCAAGCCTCAGTGGCACTTCTTTAAAGTCCTATCTTCTTAACTGCATGTCAGTTTTTTCTTTTCTTTTCTTTCTTACAGTTTCTGTGAGTTGTAAAATCACCAACCAATCAAAATGCAAAACCAATAAAAACTGCCTAGTTTTTTCCACTAATTATGCAGAAGCTTAATATTCTGCTGACTTATTCTGATGAAGAAGAATGAAGATAGCATAATAAGAATTCATGTTCTTTTGAAAAAATTGTAATGAGCATACAAAGAGACACCATTATTTGTGACAAATCTAACAAGGTTGGAAATAATGCAGTCAATTCTAACACAATAAAAATACCGCTAACATCTTTCAATACCATATTAGGATTCCTACTTAACTTATCATTCTAAATTTCTGATCATTAAGATTTAAAATACTTTCACTAATGCTGTTATTACTGCCCATTTGCTATTCTGTTGCTATTAAGTCCATTTAATAATAAAGGGCTAGTAATCAAGTTTTGGGTAAATTTGATTAATAACCCCCTGTCTATTTTAGTTTGAAAATAAACTGTGAATGCCCACTTTGAAACCTATAAGTAATGAGTTTATCAACAATTTCAATACGTTCCCATTTAAAACTATTAGTGTTTATGAACTGGGTAGCAGACTTTCACAATGTCTTAAATAAATGATCCCTGGTGACTGACTAAAAACACAGGAAGAGACAACAGGGCCAACCATCTTCTGGTACAAAGGGCATATCTTCACTAACGCCAATGGAATGTCACTTACTCACCCTAGCTGAAGAGCTGGCCAATCCTCTTTCACAGTGAAAGCAGTCATGTTTCATTTGAGCAAGCAAAAGTAGTTTTTGTGCTGCACTGTTTTCAACTCTCTGTAAAAAAAAAAAATTAAACAGGGGCAGGAGCATGGTAGATATGAGCAAATCATGTAACATCTCATGTCTGAAAGAAGTCAGGAAGTGACATAGCTTGATATACTATTAGCTCTGCTACCTTGAGCAGTCCATACCTCTTGTCTTAGTAGATAAGGGAATGAGGGGAGTGAAAAGCTTGCTTAGGATTGGCTGCACCTGAGATATGCTTTACAAATAACACAACTGGAAGGGGCACTGCTGACTTCATGAAGATGTTCTTAATTATTCTATAACCATTCAGCCAGGTGTTGTAAACAGCAACAAGGGCTGGATTCAGTATATTGGGGTTCCTTTTAATCATATAAAACAACTGGCTCAAGCCCCAACCAGAAATTGGGAAAACTAAACACCACACCATGGTGCCTCTAAGATACAATACTTCCCCATTCAGAAGCATTGAGTTTATGCATAACAAGAAAAATTTTATTCAAAAACCAAAACACAGCATTAATTGGGGAAAACATTGCAGCACAACTTGAAAATACCCAACCAATAAGAGAAACACCTGCCCTACAAAAAAACAGAGTCCTGTGGCACTTTTGAAGACTAAGAGATTTATTTATTGCATGAGCTTTTGTGGGAGAAAATCCCACTTTTTGGAACTTTCTTTAACATGCCATCCTCTTTTCCCTTCACTGCATGTCATTCGTCATTTGATGTCTGAAGTCAACAATGTCTCCAGAATCCCAGGATGCGGTTGGGTGGGCTTGCCTCTTGTCCGTAAACGGGGAGGATAGTTGGGTGAAGCCTCCTCTTCTGCCCATCATTGTCTTTGCCACATGTTGTTGCTGTCACTACTGAATCATTACTGCCACTCATAGCTGCTACTGTAGCTGCTGCTTCTCGCTGCAGTCTTGTGTTCTAAGGCTCTGCCAGGTAGCTGAAATCACTGAGAAACGGGCAATGTAGTGATATCACTGGGTAGGGAGGAACCTCTCCGCTGCTGCTGCTTCTGCATTGTCTTTTCATCACAACACCGTCTCTGTACCAGGTCTAACGTTCAATTCCCCTTTTATCACCAAGCTGAGCTCTAGTGAACACTGAGAAAGAAGTCAGTTGCTCAAATCCATCTTGTCAGCTTAGTCTTTAAACACTGGATGGAGAGGGTCAAATGGCTTCCGATGAAGGGGCAAAGGGATAATTGTACGAGTGATTTTTTAAAAAGTCTGGGCCAGGGTTTGCAGGTGAAACTTCTCCTCAGGGAAGTTAGTTCCCCATCCCACCTATTGGGCCTGGGACCCCACCCGCAGTCTCCCCCCCACCAACTCAGGCTCCCTTGCCATCCCAATTCCTGTCCCACCACCTCCCCTGCTTGTTGCTGTGTCCTCCCTGCTAAGCCCTTCCCCCTTCCACACAGTAGCTTCCAAGAGTAGCTTGTGGAAAGCAAATATAGCAATGAGCGTAGATTGTCCCTCAGTGATTGAGAATTTTAGGGTAGATTATCCCTCAGTAAGGACAATATATCAGAAAAGCATTTTAATTATTTTCCTGGCTTCTCTTCTCAATGGCACTCTGGCTCATTTCTCCTGGTATTGCTGATGTCTGCTGATATGTTCTAAATAAATGTCCCTTGACCACCTCAGGGTGTCTGACACTGTGAACTGCTGCATCAGCCAAATATAGCGTTTACCAGTTCTGCATTCCCACAACACTCACTTGTTATTGGAATCCCTTGCACTTAGAGATCTGATAATCAATGTGTGTTTGAACCTCATAATAACCTAGTTCTCAAGGCATCAGCCAGAAAGGGATGATTTGTGAATTTTAAACCAAAATTGGTCATTTTAACGACACAAGTCTGTCTGCTGACCTCTTAGGCTGAGTAGGTGTGTCCATGGAAATAGTCTGCTCTTGAGGTCTTTTTCCCAAGGTCATTAACAGGTGTCAGGTGAAAACTCATTCAGACCCATTTCAGTTAGTTTACTTGTATTTTCAAGCTTTAATTTTACAACAACTTCTAATGTACTTGCCATTGAGCCAAATACCCATCATTAGTATTAAAACAATAATATGAGGTATTAAAAAGAATAAGATGAAAAGAACTGTGTATGAGAGAATGTTCAGGGTGCCACTTTAACCCCAGTCACTCTTCAACAATCCACATTAGTTTTAGTGCATTTGTACTGGTGCACATCTGAGTAACACTAAGGCTGCTTAGCTGTTTGTCTCACTCTTAATAGTTCTTTTGAACTGATCTATCTAAATCCCAGTGAAGACTGAAATTGATGCTGATTTAGTTCACCCTTAGTGTAATATGGCTATAAAAACAATTCACCCATTGGATTGTATTCCTTGATCTGATGAGGTACTACTCTTTAGAGAGCTTTATGGGTGAATTGCTGCTTTACATTAATGCTTTGCTGTAGACGTTTTAAATACAAACATACATATATATGTAAATATATAAATACATAAAGTGCAACATTGATGTTAGATACTGAAGTATCCCTCCACAGCCTGAACTCACTCCTTATTCTGCCCCATCTTCTATGTACTCAGTGAAACACAGAGGCCTCTTGGAGATGGGTCTCATGCCATATATGTGGTGCATGTTCCTTCCATATCCACCCCCATTTTTACAATAGACTCACATGAATTCTGCTGCCTGAAGCATCTCCATGAAAGTGAAGCTAGATGTAGATTGAATACAAGGGGAAAACCACAGTAAAGTTTCAGAACTCAGATATCTCCTCGGGACCCCTAGGCTATGTCTACACTTGTTAATTTAAGACTACTTTAGCTAAGTCGACTTAAAGTCGACTTAGTTAAGTTGACTTAGCATGTCCACGCTTAAATTTAATGTCGACTTAGGGGGGGAACTTACAAAGACAACCTAGAGCGTCCACACTGGACGTCTAGGTTGACTTCTAGGGGCTGGTCGGGTGGGCAGGGCATGCCAGGCTCCCCCTGTGCCCTCCCCCCCCCCCCCCGGGCAGGGAGGGAGTCCTGGAGTAGCCCTTTAAAAAGTCAACTTAAGCCTAAAGTCAAACTAAAAGGAGGTTTAATAAAGTCGACTTAATTTTCATTAAGTCGACTTTATTTTCCTTAAATCGATTTAAGCAGCTTGCTTAAGTTGACTTAAGGAAACTGTAGTGTAGACGCAGAGTAAATTAAGTCGACTTAAGCAAGCTTAAATCGATGTAATTTACAAGTGTAGACGCATCCCTAGATATCAGCAGGGCTCCTCATATGAATGGGATTTTGAAGTGGCTGATTCAAATACTGATCTGTAACTGTGCTATCATTGGCTACACAGCACTTTTGGTTTCACTTTAAGTGCTTAAAGTGAGAGTGATTTTTGTGAGTAAACAAAGGTGTCATGGTGAAGTAATTAACAGGCTTTTTTTCCTCATAAAAAGAGAGCATTGTACTGCCCACTGATTCCTGTGATAGTTTATTGATCACAGAGCTCTGATATCAAGTCGAGTGTTATCATGGTTCAGTTATCAGAGTCGTATGTTGTCAAATGATGTGCACTTTAGACTTGGGATCAAGCTGAGGATGAATCAGAAGTTGTAGAAAGCCATATAAATCCATTACAAGAGCTATAGGAGCCTTGAATTATTCTAGGCTCCCGTGCTTCTCCAATTCAATGTGTAAACCCACTATAGAGAGAAATTGATGAAGATATTTAAATCCCTGAAGTTGTGCTTTAGAGGTTGGCCCCTATTAACCAAATTGTCTCTGAGGCCTAGGCTCAGGCCACAATTTTAGGGGCACCAACAATTGTAAGACTCTTCATTCTGGAATTTTTAAAAAAATGTGTAACATGGCAGTAGTTGGGGCAACAAACCATAAGAAATGAGATCACAAGGTTGAGTAGCAGACTGAGTTCTCGGTAGTACAGGATTGTACGGGAGTGGCTAGCACAGGAACGGGCAAAATACAGCTCACGGGTCAGATTCGGCCCTCCTGACAGGCTCTCCACCACCCCCCTGACCCCAGGGTCAGCTTTCCACCACACCGGCTGGCTCTCTGCCAGCACTGGGGCCAGCTCTCTGCCACCACACTGCCCCGCTGCTGGCTCTCTGCCACCCTCCTCCCCACCAGCTCACCTGTAAAAATTATTGCTCACCCCTGAGCTAGCAGCTAGTGGTTTGCCAACCAAATTACTGAAGGAGCTGGAGCTGTCTGCCAGCTATGTACACCAGAGGAACAGCATGTCCACAGAGAGAGGAGTAGGGAATAAGGAGGTGAACCTGGATGGAAAAGGAAAGGTTGGAAGGGGAGCACATTTTCCTACACATTTTTGCTATACAACATAGCAATGACTATTGTATTTCCCTTCCCTTCGTTATTCCATTTTCTTCTCTTCGTTATTCTCTCACCAAACTGAGTCATCACCCACAACCATTCTGTACTGACATGTCTAGAAAGTAAAATGGGGTACGTCTACACTTGTAAATTAAGTTGCTTAAGTCAACTTAATTTACTCTGCATCTATACTACACTTTCCTTAAGTCGACTTAAGCAAGCTGCTTAAGTTGACTTAATGAAAATTAAGTCGACTTTATTAAACCTCCTTTTAATTTGACTTTAGGCTTAAGTCAACTTTCTAAAGTCGACTTAAGCCAGTGTAGACCTGGAGTAGCCCTAAGTGTACTTTAAATTGACTTAGGGCTCTCCAGGACTCCCCCACTGCCCTCCCTGCCAGGGGGGTGGCACAGGGAGAGATTGGCATTTCCCCCCAAAGGGCAGAGCAGATCTCTGCCCGCCCTGCTCCTATGCCCTGCCAGGGTCCCTGTCCCCCTGTGCCCCCATTGTACCTATGTACAATGGGGCAAAGGCTGAGCCCCCTGGCACTGGGCAAGGGGTGCACCTCCTGCCACCGTGGACCTGCCCAAGGTCCCCCTAGCCCCCCTAGTCCAGTGTGGACGCTCTAGGTCGACTTTGTAAGGTTACTCCTAAATCGACTTAAAATTTAGGTGTAGACGTGCTAAGTCGACCTAAATTTATAAGTGTAGACATAGCCATGGATATTATCCTCTACTGTATTCTGTCTACCATTTATTTACATGATGGTGAATGTTGTCATTTAAAATTTAAAAGAGTGATATGTAGTCTTTTTTGTTTTCCTGGGTATATTTAAAAAGAGGTTTCCATTCTGTTTTGTTAAAGGCCTGAGTTCAGACAGTAATGACCTGAATAGGGCCCATTTTAATGTAATCTCTGCTTGCTGACCGCTGTTCCAAGAATAAAAATTTAAGCCCAAAGATTTAATGAAATCCCTTGGGATTAGAGCTCGCTGTGTTGAGGAAATTGCATATCAACCTTTTCTCTGCACTCTAACCATAAGGTTTGGTGTCTGAATAGGTGGGTGTCCTAGAGAGACAACTCTGAGTTCATCAATAATTTACATTTTTTGTAATTTACAAACCTGGTATTTGGGATTCTGTTGCTATAGCAATCCATCTGGGCTTGAATGGATAGTGTTTTAAATGATGGTTGTATAGAGATTCACAGTGTGTGCTTTAAATCCCATGCTAAACTAATCCTTAGATCTGTGCTGTGACTTATTTGAGGATTCAACAAAATCAGTGTTACTTACAGTTAATGTTACAGATATATTAAGCAAATTAAGCTTCTTAAATATTTTAATATGAATATGGGAAAAGAGTTTGAAATTGCAGTATATTGTAACTTTTATTTAATATGTGAGGAAGGCACTTAACAAACTTGCACATCTCCCTCTATTCAAAATAAATCTAATTTATTGTAGATCAGGAAACTGGAAATTACGTAATTTACGTATTTTGATTTAAGGTGCAGACCAGCTTTGTACATAATATTATATATCAGAATATTAGTTTGGCTTTTCTAGGTACCAGTTTTATGTCTTAAGAATATCCATGTAATCAGCCTGCAGTATAACTTCAGTCTTCAAATCTGGCTTTATCGCTCAGTGATGGTAGCCAACATTCTCATGCTGAGAAGAAAATTTCAAATTCCTTTCTGCTTTGTTGACATTAAACTTAAGTTATCATTTGCACCTGAGGTTTTAAATCCAGCTTCACCAAGCCCACTATTTTTATTTCACACTTGGGTTTCAATTTGCATGGTTTTGCAATCCCAAAATTCGAAATGAAACTAATTTGAGATCACCTGGTATCTACAGAACACCATAAATCTGCCCTGGTTCAATGAAAAATTCCCAGGCTTCTCAGTGAACCTGAGCTGAGTTTCCAATTTACTGCAAAAGCAAACCAAAACAAGTGTATAGATTCATGGATTCTAAGGCCAGAAGGGATTATTGTGATAATTTAGTCTGACCTTGTATATAATAACATAGTCCATAGAACTTCCATAACATAATTCCTAGAGCATATCTTTTAAAGAAATATCCAATCCCAATTAAAAAATTGTCAGTGTTGAGGGATCCATCACAACAGGGCTTTTTTTCTGCCGGTATGCACCGGTACTGCATACTGGCACCTTTTTTCCACAGCACATATGGGGAAAGGAGCGCACCACTCCTGTCCCTGGCCGGCTCCCCTGGGAAACGGGGTCAGCAGGGGAAAGGGGTGTGACTTTATTATCCCAAAATAAAGTCCAGTCTGGAAAATATTCCCAGTGTTCAAAAGAAAAGCTATGGAAATCCACAATAAACTAAGCAGAACCTGTGAATATTGATGCAAAAACATGAGGAAATAGGAATTGTCTCCATACAGAAAAGACCTTCCCATTTATCTCTGAGGAGTTGTATATGCAAAACCAAGAATGAAATAAAATGGTCACAGGTGGTTCAAAATTCTCAAAAAAGTTTAATTACTACATAGCCACTCGTTTGAAAACAGGCCTCTCAGTGAAGAATGAAGGATAAAATAGAAGGGGGCTAGTCTGCTAATGTTTTTTTTATAATATAGAGGGCTCCAGTAACACAGTAACAGTGTAACACGGGTCATATTCGGCCCTCCTGACATGTCCGTCCAGCCCACCATGCAGGGGCATTGCTGGATAGCAAAAAGATCCAGGGCTCTGGCCCTCAGCCCACCCCTGCCCCCAAACCCCCACTCCAGCCCTCCAAACTCCCCAGCTTTCCCCATCTTCACTCCACCCCCCTTCAGCCCCCAAACCCCCGCCACACCTCCCCTGGCCCCTCTGTCCCTAACCCCCACTCATCCCCCAACCTCCTCCATCCCTCTCCAGCCCCCCACCTAGTCCCCCTCCAGCCATCCATAATCCCCTCCACCCCTCCCCAGCCCCCACCAATCTCCTTGTCCCCATGTTCCCTCCACCCCTCTCCAGGCCTCTAACTCCATCCATCCCTCTCCAGCCCCCCACAAAGTCCCCACTCCTGCCGTGCATAGTCCCCTCCACCACTACCCAGCCCCCAGCCAGTCTCCTTGTCCTCTCCACCCCTCTCCAGGCCTCTAACCCAGCCAGTCTCCTTGTCCCCTCCACCCCTCTCCAGGCCTCTAACCCATCCAGTCTCCTTGTCCCCTCCACCCCTCTCCAGGCCTCCCTCCAGCCCCTTCCCAGCCCCCTTACCTGGCCAGAGGCTCGGAGCTGCAGGGACGGCCGGCAGAGCTGCTTCTGGGCCAGGCCGCTCCCACCCTGAGCACGCTCTGTCTGAGCATGCTCAGGGCGGGAGATTTGAATCTCCCCAGCCTGGCCGCAGCAGCAGTCTGCAGCTTTGCAGGGGCCCCTGGGCAGAACACAGCATTCCGCCTGGGTGCGCATGTGCCTGCTGGGGAAAATAGATCCGGGGCTCAGGATTTTCTACCCCGCGCTGGCGCCCTGCCAGCCCGACGGCAACGACGCCTCTGCCGCCATGACTCCCGGCCAGATCTCCACCACTGCACCCTCCCACCACCTGCCCCCTGGGCAGGCTCTCCACCAACCCCCTGACTCCAGGGTCAGCTTTCCACCACACCGACTGGCTCTCTGCCAGCCCTGGGGAAAGCTCTCTGCCACCACACTGCCCCGCTGCTGGCTCTCTGCCACCCTCCTCCCCACCAGCTCACCTGTAAAAATTATTGCTCACCCCTGAGCTAGCAGCTAGTGGTTTGCCAACCAAATTACTGAAGGAGCTGGAGCTGTCTGCCAGCTATGTACACCAGAGGAACAGCATGTCCACAGAGAGAGGAGTAGGGAATAAGGAGGTGAACCTGGATGGAAAAGGAAAGGTTGGAAGGGGAGCACATTTTCCTACACATTTTTGCTATACAACATAGCAATGACTACTGTATTTCTCTTCCCTTCATTATTCCCTTTTCTTCTCTTCGTTATTCTCTCACCAAACTGAGTCATCACCCACAACCATTCTGTACTGACATGTCTAGAAAGTAAAATGGATATTATCTTAGTGTAGGGTACTACTATTCTGTGTGAGTGCGGGTGGAGGAGTTAGATTGAGACCCAAAATGACTTTATTTTGCAAGGAAAGTAATTGTGAATAAGTGAAATAGAAGCGGTAGGTTATATACATGCCTGTTTAATATCCTGAAGTATCTTTTGTAGACACCATATGTACAATATAGATTATGCTTCAAAGAGATATTGTAAAATGCAGCCAAGCATATCTAAATTTATTTTATTCTGTTGGTATTTCTAATGGCTTTCATTAGAAAACTGTTTCCTTTCAAATGCCGTTGAAATGAAACCAAGTCGTACAAAAGACTAGTGTGACAGATGCTACATCTGTAGCTTTGGAAATGTAGTTGTCACTACAGGAGATCTTTCACACTGAAGACCCCCAGGAGCCCATAACTAAAGCTCACTAAATTAATCTTCCAGCACATCTCATCAAAAATATTCTGTCTAACAGTAAGCAATAGATGCACAGAGGAATTCCCATTGTAGAATCATTTTTAACTTTCTTTTACAGTATGTATTTTTTATTTCTTTTGTATCTCTATTGTATTTCTGAATCCTGATAGTGATTTTGAGCAAAAAATTCAGTATTTAATCTAGATACAGCTATCTTGTCACTGATGCTTTTTAAAAAAAAAAATATTCAAGATTGTTAATAAGTCACAAACTCTAGCATTGTCTGTGTGCCTTTATTACTTTGAGGGAAACTCCCTTTGTTAACACCAAAGAAGATAGGAATGCTCTCTTTATTTTTTTACTTAATAAACTACATGACTTGACCATGATGCATAGTTTTATTTCACCTTTTTATTGTGTCTGGTCATGGTCTATATTTTTATTCCGTGCTTTTCAGTTAATACTGAAGTAGGATCTATATTTTTCTAACTTCCTTTTTTACCATAAAGACAGAATGCCAGAGAAACTGTTTTCATCTGAGACACTTAGTGACTCTCTTGACACTGACAGCTTTTAAAAACAGAGTAAGACTTAATACAGTATGCAAAAGAGAAAGTGTTAATTTCTTTGGCATGCTGTAGTTATAGCTACAGGTTCAAATTGGGTCTGAATCTCAAATCCCAAAATTTTGTATCAAAGATTGAGTAAGAGGTTTGGTTCTGGCCACTGTAGAAATAAGAAGCTGAGGTTAAGGCATTCGGTTTAGTCCCATAATGACAGAATCAACAGAGTTTATGTTATGTATAAGGATGACCAAGATTGTTGTTCTCTATGCATGCATGAGATTATTCACAGGTGAACTGAAAAAATCTGGAGAGGAAATTAGTTAATCCCACAGCTAGATGTTTCATCAGCACCTATATTATTCTAAACCTAACCTCTTCTTTTTGAAATAATTATCTTCTATAATCCCCTCAGTCAACTTTCTATTGCTGTATTGCTGCAGAGCTCTCCATCATTCTGTCATATAGATACCAGAAACTCTGTTAGATGGAGGGGCTAAAACATACTGTTTTGAAAAAAAAATTAAAATTAATGTTCTATCCCAAAGGCTATAATTTTTTTTCAAAGTAGTAGAATATGTAAGTCAACCATACAGCTTCATTGTCCACAAGGTCCCTCAAGCTGTGAAGGGAAAGGATGGTTTCTTGGGCACTGCAATGACTGGAAAGAATAAAAAAAAAAGCACAAGAGCTAAAATTAATGTTTTAATAAAAAAGGGGGTGGAAAGCATATTTAGAATAATTTACGTACTGACTCCTTTGCTAATTGTGTCATAAAACATAGTTGCACGGTTAACTAATTTGGAGTGGGATGGTGGAAGGAATCACAATTTATTTATTTTTTTAAATATGGTAAAGACTGATACAGTATGGTTTAGAAGTTTTCAAAGAGCCCAGCTCTATATATTGCCAGTGTAGAAATGTTGATGTAAAATTAGTACTACATTTACCTCTTTGTAACCCTCCGCTTGGCAGTTGCTTCTCCACTGCATCAAACAAATTGCTCCCTTTCACTTTTAAGTTCCCTGACAGCTTGGCCCTGCCTAACATTTCATTTCTTACATGCTATCAACCATTGAGTTCTGCCAATGATGCCTGACTTTGACTATCACTCCAATTTTCCTTCAGACACATTTTCACCATGTTACCTTTATGCATGAGGATTGCTCCTTGCAACATGCTCCTCCAAATTCATCTCTACTGTGATGCCTATAAAACACTCAACAGTGGTCAGGCAGCTGGTATGCTGTGATCACTGCTTATCCTGATAACTGATTGCATGACAAGGTAGGGGGGAGACATGAAGCATCCCTGCAGTATTTTCCCCACTCTTGCTCTGGCAGGGAAGGGAAGGGAAGGGAGAATACTGTAACAGTAACAGGATGCATACACTGTTTCCTCCCTGCCTCTTTATTTTCATAGGGACCCTGTTCAAGAGTTAATACAGCTCAGATGTGAACTTTAAATGGAAAATTCCAGGTGCCATTGCCCCTTGGTGAAGGGCTGTCAACATAAAAGTTAAGGAGAATCTCAGGAGGGCTTCAGGGCTATGTCTACACTTGTTAAATTATGTCAACTTAGCTAAGTCAACTTAACAAAGTTGACTTTAAGTCGACTTTGTTAAGTCGATTTAGCATGTCTACACTAAAAAATTAAGTCGACTTAAAGGGGATCCTGCCAAATTGATTTAAAGCATCCATACTGGATGCCTAAGTCGACCTGTAGGAGCTAGGTGGACCTGGGACAGGTCCATGATGGCAAAGGGGGCACCCCTTGCCAAGTGCCCGGGGGCTGAGCATTTGCCCCATTGTACCTGGGTACAATGGGGGTTGAGCAGGACAGGGACACTGGCAGGGCATAGGAGCAGGGTGGGAAGGGCTCTATCCTGCCCTGTGGGGGGGCGCGCCCAGCTCTGCCTGTGCCAGCCACCCTGGCAGGGAGGGCAGTGGGGGTGCCCTGAAGCCCTTTAAGTCGATTTAAAGTCGATTTAAGGCTAATCTGCATCTACACAGGCTTAAGTCGATTTAAGCGCTAGTTTGAATTAAAACGAGGTGTTATTAATTTGAACTAACTTTTCCTTAATTCGACTTAAGGAGCAGCTTAAATCGAATTAAGGAAAATGTAGTGTAGACGCAGATTAAATTAAGTTGACCTAACCAATCTTAAATGGACTTAATTTGTAAGTGTAGACCCACCCCAGAGGTCTAGATTTCAGAAGATCTTTTACAATGCATGGGGTCCAGGAGCCAAACTCCTGCTTCTACTGCAGGATACAAGAATTGAAACTACTGGGTACAAAGGAATCTTTGAAAACGGATCCTTGAAGATTTTCCTCCCATTCTGTCTCCTCCCTTAGGAAACTTGATCGATAAAATATTAGGGTATGTCTACACTGTAAATGAAGTTGTGAATGGAGCATGGGTGCAAATACCCACGGTAGCTTTAATTTAATTGATGTGGGTAACAATGATTGTAAAGATGTGATGACACAACCTAGTCACCCAAAGGACTGTGTGTATTTTTGGGTTGTTAGCTCACCCCAAGATAGTGTACTCACTTTCAATGCTGTTGTTAAAGCTAGCAAAATTAGCACCTGCATTATCTAAATTTAAATTAACATGGGTATACCACCCAGTTTGCAATGACAGCTGCACTTGTGATGTAGACATATCCTTAAAGTGTACACAAGTTAAATTGAAAAAGGTGAACTTGTGACATGAATGAAACTAACCAATTTGTTTTATGTATATGAGAAATCAAATTAATGTTTTGCTTACAGAAACCTGGAATCCTGAACAAAGAAAAGAGTTGATTGCAGAATCGGTATTGTGAACAGTAAGTAGTTTGATTATATACTATAAAGTTGGATATTATTTCTTAACCTTACTTCAGGTAACTTTCCACATTTGCCTTTCTTCTACCTGTCTAAGAAATTAGTGTAGTAAGTAATTTCATTTCAAGAGAGTTATCTTTTTATTCATTTCCTCTTAAATAAACCCATTATAGTCTATGCAATGTATCATTGTCAGCACACAGTGCAAATATTGGCATTATTTTTTTAAAACAAAAGTGCATTGTTCTAATGCTTTAAATTAGCAAAGTAATAATACACTGAAAATTGGTCAAATCTGGAATTCTGTGTAGTTTAGTGATAAAAACAATAGCTGGCTTTTGGGCTTGTTGTAAATAGTTAATTCATTATGAACAGAGCGAGGAGATAGTTCTGTGTGCTCGTGTTGGCTATTTAGTCATTATTTCAGAACCACAAAATGCTGACATACTCACCTATAAGCTTAAAATGTACAGCTGTTCTGCAAAGATTACTCTTTGATTTCCACTGCTTCAAAATGCATCAGAAAATTAAAATGTCTGCAGCCCTTGGACAATGAACTATGATGTCTATGTCTATGGATGGTTTTATTGGTATCTTCTTTTAAAAGACTTTTTCAGGTTGGTGATGAAGAACAAATTGTGACATGAAATAATGCTGACAGTGCTTTTATTTCCAGTCTTCAACAGTGTTCTTTGCAGGAAGTAGCAAAAGGTCTAGTGGTCCTGTATCTTTCAGTATCAGAAGAGGCAACTTCCAGAGAGCATAAAAAAAATGTGTTTAAAACATTTCTATTTACAGTTCAGTCCAAACAGCTGATATGCATTATGCAATAGTAGAGGCTGCCACTTTGTGGCAGAATATTGTGGACAATATATATTGTGCATAAGACATATAGTATTCTATATTATACTTTGTATACCGTATCATAGCAATGAGGGAATTTTCATGGTCGTATATGAAATCATCATTTAGATAACTATTTGTTGTATAATCCTATATAGAATAAAATAGAATCGTGTATTGTGAAGACTCTTCAGCATCACCATGTGACCAATATACTTTGGCTGCACAAAAGATCACTGGGACGCCTGGGGGGGGGGGGGGGGAAGTTGTATGTCATTTTTAAAAGACAGAATACAGCCCTTGATCTCTGTATGTACCCAGGTTCAGAAAATGGTTTAAAATTCAGTTAATCACTGATATTTTGGAAGGAAGTATGAGACATTTTGGTAATGTTGAGTCAAGTATAATACATCTATGAAAATCATAAGCTCTATCTTTGCTTTTGTTCATACAGCACCCAAAAGTATGATACCAGTAGGCACTTTATCAGGATATGAAAGCATTTCTATGTCTCAGGGAGCTTATCATCTAAAAAGAATGCAACATTAAAAAAAATGTTTATTGATTATAATTGCATCCACCCTCAGCTCTTATCTTATTTTCCATTTTACCTGTACTTAAATATTTTTATGATTCTTGCAAAATATAGTAATTTTTTAATGTTTTGTTCATTCCCGGCAACTTTTGTCTGTTCAGCACAAACTTTACCATTTCCTGCCATCCTTTCCCCCATTTCCTATTGATTAAAACCTTAGCCACACTCCCTCCCCACCATATATCCATATAACAACCTGTAACTACACTTTCTAGCTTCTTATCATAAATTGCCACCTAAAAATCATCGTATCTTCCTCTTCATGGAGTTGGCTCTTAATATGTTTCAGGTTAAAATATTGCAGGTAACAAATCAACCACAATGGGTAAAATTAAAATACAAGGTAAAGTAGTGTCCTAAACTAGGCAAAATGTGGAGTTTCCAGTGTGGTGTGAGATAGCGGTTGTGTGTCAAAGAAACCAGAATAATACAGTGAATAAGTTCTCACACCTGTATCTAAGGAAGTTGAAGAGAATTGCAAGACATGAAATATGGATGAACTGCTGCAATTTGCATTTGATGTTTGACCTGCAAAATGATAGCTTTTTGACATTGGAAAAGGTGCAGATAAATCAATTATAATTTTGCCTCAGGGGCATAGGTTCTAGTAGCAGATCATTGATAAAGGCATACATGGATTTTAGCAACTCCCCTGTATATTGTATTACAAAAATGGTTTATGCATAACAAGAAATTTCCTGAACCACTATATTCCTGTGTCTAGAAGGTGAATTTCTCTATCCTCTCTACACATGCACATATTCACATAAGTCCTCCTTGCCTCCATTCCTCTGCCAACTGGCCAGAACTTTTAAAATAAAACAGCTATTTCAAAAGAGTCTGGATTTATTTGTGTACATGGAGAATAAATTAATCAACTTTAAGTGGTGCTCCATCACATACAAATTCCTTCCTCCGGCTGGCAGAATAGAGTGATGAAACCTTTTTGGAGTATCCATTAGTTAATTTATCAGTCATGATTTTATAGAATACAAATGCCCTATTCATGAACATATGATTACAGATATGAAAAAATACAATGATTATTTAACATTTGTAAAACATAATTTATTTAACAGCCTCTTTGGAGTATCTATTAGAAATTAGACAAAACAGAGAAATGAAATTATTTTAATCTCTCACTCATCACCTGTAATAAACCATATTACTAACTTGATCAGGCTATCCAACCAACCATATAGAGTAAATTCAACTTATATTAGTTTTGCACTACTCAGCTTAACCTTTTTTTCACATGACTTATACATTCCTTAGAACATTGTCATTCATTTGACCTGGGATAATAAATAACATACTACCATTTTAAAGTATTTTTTTAATTTCTAATTGATTTCTCAAAAATCAAAATAAATCTTGAAACTTATAGGGTTAAGGTGCAAAACCCCCAGAACTTACCTCAAAAATGGAGGAATATAACGAATATTGCATTAAATGTTCATCTTGTTTAGTTATAAAATTTGACATAATTTTGAATTATGTTTGTGTCATTTAGAAGTGCCCAGAAAATGCACAGAAGACACACTTTTTCAGTTATATAGCTGAAGGCCTTAGTTCAGGAAAGCTCTTAAAGATGTGCCCAATTTTAGGCAAATAATTACATTCAAAGTTAAGGACTTGCTGAAGTGGTGTCCTGAACAGGAATATTTTCCTAACTGCCATTGCCTTCAGTAGACTTTGAGTCAGGACTCAAATTTACAAGTGGATCTGCATGAGTATATTTCTGTGTTTGCATGTAGCCCTGTTAACTTCAATGGAGCTGCACACCGGTGCCTTTTCTACCAGTGCACATATGATTGGAAGGTTTGGGGCTTGATGACCACTGGAGATATAATACATGCTAGCAAGGTAGATGAGCAAGGAAAATCACAGGTTATGAATGTACAGTTAGGCATTTCTTTGTTTAGGCAGGCATATGTCTAGTCCGTGTCTCCAATGGGTTTTTGCTGTTGTTAAAGTGTAAACAAAAGTGTATTTTTAGGCATGACTCAAATGAAATTATGATATAATCCAGTTCAGTAGATATTATATATCAAATATATATGAATATGAATAATATCCTCCAAATCTATAAAGCTCTGATTAAGAGGAGCATCCATATTTAAGACAGCACATAAGCAAGAACTTAAATTAAACATGTGCTTAAGTCCTATTTAAGTTAATTGTCCCATTAATATTGAAGTTATGGCCATTTGTTGTCTAGAGTTTAAAAGATAGCAACCCCATGCAATTGTTACATCTTTGACTGCTTGTAGTAGAACTAGTAACATCTAAGGGGCTCATTTGCCTCCCACTTTTTCTATGACTTCAGTGGGAGCTGTACCAGGCTCTAATGCTCTTCCTCTAGAGTTCTGCTCATTTCTGTTTATTTTTATGAGAGTTCATGCAAAGAAAAGAGATCATGGAGGGAGCAGCCATTTTAGCCTTTGCTTAAAAAGCTTTGCAAGCAAAGTAAGGGGGGAGGGAATGATTTGCCAAAAGGTGAGAGAGAAAGGACTAGTGAAAGGAAAGTATAAACCTGAGTTTCAATGGAAGTATGAACTGGCTCTCCTATTACAAACATCAAATGGACCACAGGACTCCTCCTTTGTTTTTCATTCCTAACAGTGATTCTCACCTTCTCAACCTCACCACTTTTTGATACATTGTGTTTGAATCTATACAACGTGTTTGATTTGCTTAAGTAATGTGCAGTGAAATGTAATCACAGGATTTACCTTTCACTCCCATACTGTAAGTTTTTTTTCAATGTAAGCTTTCTCCACTTGGGCATCAGACGAAGTGGGACTTTGCCCATGAAAGCTCATGCGAAAAATAAATTTGTTAGTCTTTAAAGTGCCACAAGTCACCTCTTTTGTTTTGCTGAACTAGACTGATATGGCTACCCCTTTGGTACTTAATTTTAAACTCCCACAGTTATAAACAAGATAAGTAAAATTAAAGGGAAATTTAAACTACTTTGTGATTTTTAACTTCTACCATCTTCATTTAAAATGCAGCAGTCTTTGTTACTTGGCTTTGATATTTTAAAAGTTCAGAATCGTGCGGCTGTGGAGGAAGAAAAGAATGTTGCAACGTGTGTATCACAAGAGGTGTTCATCATCCTTACACATTTAACTGCAATCAAATTTCATCTGTCACTACACATATTTTGGTTTATCATGTAATTGACAGCTTTGATGGTTTTTAATGGCTGTCTGGTTAATGACAGGGTTTTTTCCATTATTCATGCATAATAAAAACAAATTCATGTAATGTAATATAAATTAGGAGACTGCTCAAATCAACAATCAGTGCATGAGGAGCTTGGTGGAACTATCATCTGCTACAATGAGATGAAAGTGGACTTATCTTATTGAAAATAATTGCATGGGCAGTTTCACTCCATTACTACTAGAGGAATTGAATTCGTGTTTTACTTATTAGCTCAGGAACACCCAGAATTACAGTGTGGTGTTTACTCTAACGTCTGTGCTGAAAGCTGCTATATTATAGAACATTCATATATTGTTCCAGGAAACAAATATCCAAAATGAACAGATCCTTTGAGAAGCCAGTATTTTGATTTTGGAACAGTCAATTTTGTACAAGATGAATTTATAAAGATTTTAAAAGAAGTGAGTCAATACTTTCTAAAGCATTCATGGCAATCGTGATAATGTTATGTTTCATTAAATAATATACATGATTTAAAATCTAGAAGCAGCATGCAGTCAAACTCATTCCCTGTGCGCTTAGCTTTCTGATTGTCCATCAAGACGTGCGTTTATGTACTGCCGCTCTGGGTAAAATAATTCATTCTGGTGCTCATACTACCTGACTTACTCCATAGTGTTCTCACATAAATTGGTTTTACATCATTTCTGTAAAAGGACAGACATTTTGTTAGTGCAGAACACAGTATTAGCATAGAATAATATGATTTATTTTTGCCTTCTTTTTGTTGTCTTATTAGAACTGGTGAAAGCAGTACATTCTTTATGGCTTGCCTGCTCGCGAAATCTGCACAAAAATTATGTTTTCCTTCCCTCATCACCTTTCTGTATCTGATATTACAACTACAGCATTGCATTTTCAGCTGAGAAACCTCAGAAATAGGTTTAGACTCTGCTTTGAGATATACTAGTTATGCAACCTAATTTTGTAAAATGGCTGTCTACATACTTCCCTGGGGCTTCAGTTTAGTTGTCGTCTATCATTTTAGCACCTTGATTGAGTATTCTCTGCTATTTAATTTATCTTCTGCTTCTTAGCTTTTTCTTCAGTTGGCAAACACATACTTTTCTAGACACGTTTCCAAATACAGTGCTTGCCAAGTGCCCCAGAAGTCACATTTTTCTTTGCTGAAAATTTAGCCATTAAAACAAATGACGGGCTGATAATATTTTGTCTATTGTCCATGGGCTCTAAATCTGAAATTATTGACTGTGAAATTTTCCATTATAAAGTCAGTTTTCACAGGATTTTCAACTCCATTATATAAATTAACTCTGACATAAAGACACAGCCCTGAAACTGTATGTGTGTGTGCGCACGTGTGCATGTGCATGTATGTGTACGCCCCACATCCTCACCCACCCACCTCGTAATAGACTCCTTAACCTCTCGGTGAGTTACTAAAGTCCTCAAATCATGATTTAAAGACTTTATGCCTTTTATAACTGCAAATTTACTGGTGCAATATGCTTTATTGTAATTCACAGAATATTTTCACTTTAAAATAGGAAATTAAGTATGTTGGTTTACTAACTTTTGACATTTTGAAATACTAAATAACCAGCACACTGATGTGACTTTAAACTAGGTTACCAGGCATTCCTGGGAACATTTTTACATTTAGAAAAAAAAATCAAAGGAATTTTGCATAAAGACTTAGTGTATATGTACATGTGGCAGAAAGATTGACCATAATACTGACTTATCATAATAATTCCAAGGGAGCTACAGTAGTTCATTGGGTCTGTGATCCATAAGTGTTAACTTTTGAATTTCTTTACTTTCCTTGATTGTGTTTCAGTTCATAGTCCAGAAAGGAACATTATGATCACCTCATCTGACAAGAGGCTAAAGAACCTCACCCACCATTTACTTTAGTTTAAACCAGAGGTGTCAAACGTGAGGCCCACAGGCCATCTCTGGCATGCTGTTGGCTCTGCTGCCAGGGGGCAAGGAGGGGTGACTATGGTGCATGGTTGCTGTGCTGTGCACTCGGCCATGTGACTTTCACCGTGATCCTGCGAGGTACCCTGGGGATGAATAGAGCAGCCCAGTGGGGAGCTTGGGGGAGCAGGGGTGAGGGCTTGGAGGAGCGGGGGTGAGTAAAGTAGCCCGGGGGGGGGCTTGGGTGAGCAGGGGTGAGTAGAGTAGGAGGTGGGGGCTTGTAGACTAGCCTGAGGATCTTCGGAGTGTGGGGTGAGTAGAGAGGGAGGTGGGGGCTTAGGGGAGCAGGATGAATACAGTGGCCTGGTGGGAGTCTTGGGGGAGCAGGGGTGAGTAGAATGGCCTAGTGAGGGACTTGGGGGCTAGAGTGAGGGGGGAGGGGGCCTAGACCGAGTGGGGGTGAGTGGCCCACCAGACTGAGTTGCTGGCAGAAATGGCCCTCAAGGCTAAATGACTTTGACACCCCTGTTTTAAATGAACAAGTGATCCATGTCTCACACTGTAGAGGGGGAAAAATAACTCAAAAAAACAAACACCAGAATCTCTGTCAATATGACAAAGGGAACGATTCCTTCCTGACCCCAATTATGGCAGTCAGTAGGGGGAGGGGAGGATGGGCATTTGCCCTGAGCCCCATATTGGCATGAGGTCCCACTGCCAGGGCCCCTGCTACCCTCACCAGGGCCCCCGCTGGCCTCCTGGCCCCAACACAGACCTCACAGGGGCCACTGACAGCCCAGCGAGTCCACCAGAGGGCTAGCAGGAGCTTGGTGAGGCTGGTGGCAGGGCCGGGAGGGTCAGCGGGGGCCCCGGCAAGGCCAGCAGCAGGGCCAAAGGGGTGGCGAGGCCAGGGGGCATCAAGGCAGGGGGACAAAAAGTCAAGGATGGGGCTGTTCCAGTTTGACTTCATCTTTTTTAAACATCGGAGATCAGAATTGTGCACAGCATTCCAAATAAGGTCTCACCTGTGCTTTGTATAATGATACTAACACTTCCCTATCGCTACTGGAAATATATCTGATGCATCCTAGGATTGTATTAACTTCTGTCATTGCCACAGCACATTGGCAGCTCAGAGTCATCTTGTGGTCTTTCCTTCCTCTGTTGCTTGCAACTGCTACATCCATCACTTATGGCGAAAAATCTTGTTAGTTCCTAAGTACATGATCTTGCACTTTACACTTAAATTTAATCCCATTTCTTTTATTGCAGTTTTCAAGGTCATCCACATCTTCAGATATTGATGATATTGATCTTCTGATATATGATATTCTGATCCTCCTCCATATTGGCAACTCCCCATTTTGTGTCATCCACAAATTTTATTAGCACAGTCCCACTTTTTGTGCAAAGGTCATAAATGAAAATGTTAAATAAGATTGGACCCAAGGCTGATCCTAGAGGAACTCCATCAATAACCTCTCACCAGCCTGAGGTTCACCTTTCAATATGGCCCATTGTAGTCTCCCTTTAACCAGTTCCTTACCCCCATCTTTCAATTCTTGAACTGATCCCCATCTTCTCAGAGTCCCCAATAATTTCCCATGTGGAACTGTATCACATGCCTTACCAAAATCCAGATAGCTTAGATCTTCTGCATTTCCTTTCCCTTAAAAAGTCTGTCATCTTCTCAAAGAAAGAGGCCAGGTTGTTATCTGCGTTTTGTGAAACTATGTAGTATTTTATCCCCATTACCATTACCTCTAACTTATTAACAGAGACCTCTGAACAGCAAGTGTCTTAAGCAGTGTTGTCCATTCTCACAATGTTCCTTATCTACTTTCTTTTTCAAAATGTGTTCCAAGACCTTGAGGTTAAACTAACAGATCTGTAGTTTCCTAGGTCACTTTTTTTCCTTTCTTAAAAATAGGCTATTCTTGAGTAATAGGGTAAATCTCCTGAGTTTATGGATTTGTTAGAAGTCCTTGCTATTGGACTTGCGATTTCAGGTTCCAGTTCCTTTAATATTCTTGCAAAGAGACTATCTAGGCCCCAGTTTGGTCCCATTAAGTTGTTTGTGGTTGACTCCCACCTTGACTGTGATAATTTCTATTTCCATATTCTCATTTCCAATAGTCACAACCCCTAACATCATCATTATCCTTATTAAAAACAGAAAAAATATTTGTTTAGGTGTTGGGCTATGCCTAGATTATCTTTAATCTTCACCCCATCCACAGTGTATAGCGATCCCACTTCTTCTGTAAAGTGTAAATTGTAACTTATCTGAAGACCAATTTTGGTTGGGGATTGTACACAACATTCTGTGAAAAAAATTCTCTGTTCAGAAAAGCAGTTCAAGTCATAAATTGTTGGGGGTTGGTTGGTTGATTGGTTTACTACCTCAGCATAGTTATCACTGTGACATATTCCTGCCTTTAAAACAACAATTATCTAAGATTTGCACTTCTCCAAGATAAAGTCAACAACCTGCTCTGCACATGCCCAAGACAGTGTGATCTTGACTGTTTATCTTTCATTGAATCAGAGATTATTCCTTCACAGCCTCTCTCATTCACAGAGAAATCACATTAGTTTCACATCTGTATTTATTAATTACTGGCCAGTAATCTCCAGCCCATAGTTCATTAAAATATTAAAGATAACAAATTTCACAATTCTATCATACCTCTTGACATGCTTTACTGACTTTGTCTCATGGCATTATCTAAGTTCCCCTTTCTGTCAATACAGATATTTGATATTTATGGCACATGAGATTTAACTTTGGTTTCTCAGTGGTATATTATAAATAACTGCATGTATAATTTAATCTTGTTTGGCTGAGATGACTCTCCAGTATGTCAATAATGGTAGCTCATGGTGTTGTCCTTATGTTCTTCTAAAAATAATTTGGTTGTTTTGGGTAATTTCTGTATCAATACTTTTTCTCAGTTCTACTTTTCTTGTCTTCCTCCCTTTTTCTTCCAAAGATTTCCAATGTAAACTTTCATTTTAGGGATTTGTAAATAAATATTGCACTCTGAGTGATTTTTTTAATCAAATTTTCAGTCTGTACACATTGTATTTGCAACCTGAAATTAGAGATATTTTGTTCACTTGGCTGAAGATCAAACTTATTTAAATAGGTTCATCCAGAGTGGAAAAGGTTATGTCTGGTACATATTTAAATCTAATTTGACCTTCATCTCATCTGAATCAGTGATATCCTGCCAATGTTTTAACATTGAGTTTATTGCAGTCAGGAAGAAGAGAAGGTTGGAAAAATCTAGTCATTTATTTTGTTAGTTAAACAAATTCTTTTTCAAAACCATAACCAGTGAAGGATACCATGATCTGGCAAATTGTATTAAATACACTTTGCTGGAGAACTTTATACTTGAGGGGATGAAGACCTTGTAAAGGTGTTAGAATTTCTTCCCATAGGAATTATTTTTAAAATACCTGTCATTTGGTGCTGCCTGATGCATTTTAATGACAAATAATTTTGCATTGGAGACGTATGTTTCTGTTTCCTCTAAATAAGGGAACAGAGCTGATTTAGTAGCATCCAGAATAAAAATGAATACTTCAAGGACAAGAAAATCACCCCTCACTTGAATTTGTTGGAGAGTTACAAGTTAAGTGCAACACAGCACTGATTTGAGCTGAAGGTAAAAAGGTTTTGTTAATTACAGGTACACAACATGGTCTAATTTATATTTTAAACAAAGGCAAGAGAATAGGTCTGAAGCTATATCTTTAATATAGTTGTTTGAGCCTAGCATTGCTATATAAATTATAAATAAACAGTACTACTAACCCGAAGCTTTCAAACATAAGTCAGGCTGCTGGAAAACTTACAATTGGCTCAAAAATAATTAAAAAAAAATTAAAAATAGTAATAGATGTGTGGTTTGTTTTTATTTGTCTTCTGGTTTCCGAGTCCTGATATGGCACTTGTGTCATGTTTTTAAACTTTCTTCACAAAAGCTTACTACTTTTTCTTGTCTAAATTGCATGAATCCAGGAGCTAAGGCTTTTAGGAATAAACACAATTATGAAACCTATGATACCATTGTGACTATTAATAACACTGGGTAAGATCCCTCACTGTGCAGGGGTCCCTCTTAATACCATAGAGCAGCAGCCAGTTCTTTTGGGGGGGATGGTACGCAGGGGTATGGAGTACTAGCAGCTTTTTTGCCAGCCCTGCTGCTGGGCTGGGAAGGCGGGGTCAGCAGGGAAAAGGAGTGCACCACTGGAAAAAGAGGGGTGGCACAGGAATAAGAAGGGTGGAAGAGGCATTTTTCAAATTTACTATCAAGATATAAGTACCTTTTTTTAACAAAAACAAAAAAGCGCACTGGCAGCAGCTAACCGTGACTTTGCCGACAATCCTTCTCACATGTTACAAAGACCCTCCCCTCACATTTAGCAATATAGGAAGTGTCAGGTGGTCTTCACCGCTTGACACTTATTTACATGCCTGTAGATTTATGATGACTAGCCGAGAACATATACATCAGAGAAAGGTGGGGGAGGATAACATATCAGGTTGTGATGTAGAGTCTTAACTATTAATTTTTTTTAATGGAATTGTGCTCTCAGTGGCACGTGACAGAGAATTGGTCCTTTCAATTTGAATCAGACTCTTAACATAAATAATGTACTTAAAAGTTTAATGTAGCTTTTTAGTAATAATTTAGGAAAACAAAAAGTCTATTAAAGTAGAGTTTAAAACTATTATCTGTGCAATTATGAACTTATTCCATAGACTATAATGGTTCATTCTGGGGAGTTATGCTCTGTTGGGCAAATATATATTTAGGGAGCTTTTAACGTGTGAATTACTTCCAATACTATATAATTAGGTATTTAGACCTTTTAAAAAAAGCTGTATTAATGCACTGATATTTATACAAGGATTGTCTGTTTATGATCTAAACTGTGAGAACAGTAGTAAATCTGCAGGAGTTACATCTCAGTTGTAATATCTTTGTCACTTTAATATTTTAAGTGAAATGTAACAGCTTGTTACTTCACAATCTAGAGAAAGTACCTGAAGTCAGTGGAAAGACGCCTGTTTAACTCTAATGTTTTTTTGTTTGTTTGTTTTTGGATTATGCAGCACGGTCCTTATCTATTTGCTTGTAATAAGATGACTAAAAGAGTGAAACAGTCTGAAAATATATTTATTAAAAATTAGTCAAACTATTATAGATTTATTTGTTTAGAGACTTAGCTGGTTCATAGTGGCCATGAACAAGAACATCCTCTGGCTGGGGTAATTTTTCACCCATATTTTGGAATATGAAAGCTGTTTCCTGTAGAAGTAATAAAGACAATTAAGGTTAATACATAATACATGCCATAATACATCATACAGAAATACTGCTTTGGGGAATTATAATCATATTAGCCCCACCCTGAGTTCTGCACACTGTCTGTCTATGAAGTTTTAAATTGCCACTGCACTGAGTGCCAAATAATCCTGGTAAGGGCCCTGGCACAACACTTTTTTGGAGCTTCCCAGCATGCTGGAAAAGTGCTCCACTGGGCTTCCCTTCGTGCCCCAGCCAGGGCTAAGGAGGCAAGATAAAAGGGCATGTCTCTTCCCCATCCCTTTGGAGGGAATGACTGGTAGTGGTAGATTAATAGATTCCAACGCCATTGTGGTCATCTAGTCTGACCTCCTATGTAACACAGGCCATAGAATTTCCTAGGAGAAATTCTTTAGGAGAAATTGCAATCTTGATTTAAAATTGATCTATAATGGAGAATCCATTGGTAAATTGTTCCAGTAGTATAGTTAATTATTCTCACTGTTAAAAATATGTGCCTTATTTTCAGTCGGAATTTGTCTAACTTCAACTTCCAACCATTAAATTTCCGTAGACCTTTCTCTGCTAAGCTGAGGAGCCCATTGTTACATATATGTTCCCCGTTTGGTGATCAAGTCATCATTAACCTTCTCTTTGTTATGCTAAATAAGCTCCTTTTATTCATCACTCTGAGGCAGGTTTTCTGATCTTTAATTGTTCTAGTGATTCTTCTTTCAACCCTCTCCAATTTATCAGGATCCTTCCTGAATTGTGAACACCAAAACTGGACGCAATATTACAGCAGGGGTCAGATCAAAACATAAGACAGGGATTGAAAAAACCTTTGTAATTTTACTTGCGAATCCAAGGTTGCATTAGCCCCGTTAGCCACAGCATAACCATGGGAGTTCTATGGTTCATTGATTAACCACCACAACCCCCAATTTTTTTTCACAATCTCTGCTTGCCTGAATAGAGTATCCTATCATGTAAGAATTCCCTTTGTTCTAAGGTGTTTACGTCAACATTTAGCCACATCAAAACATATAAACAAGGTTATTTGCTTGCACTCAGTTTACCAAGAGAAGCAGCTAACTTTGTATCAATAACTGGTCTTCTTCATTATTTACTCCTCCAATTTTTGTGTCATCTGCTAACTTTATCAGTGATTATTTCATGCTTAATGTTAAATAAGGGTCAAGGACAGATCCATGTGGGACCCTACTAGACACAGACCCATTCAATGATGATTCCCTGCTTATAATAACATTTTCTGATCCATTAGGTAGCCAGCTTTTAATAATTTAATGTATGCCATATTACTTTTATATAATTGTAGTTTTTTAATCAAGATGTCATGTGGTACCAAGTCAGTGTCTGAGAGAAGTATAAGTACGTTACATCAATACTATTACCTTTAACAACCAAATTTATAATCTAATAAAAAAGAAGATATTAAGCTAATATGACAGGATCTACTTTCCATAAATCCATGTTGATTGGCATTAACTATTTTATCCTCCTTTAATTCTTTATTAATTAAATCCCTTATCAGCCACTCCATTATCTTACCTGGGATATATGTCAGATTGACGGGACTGTAATTACCAACAGTTTGTTTACTTTACATTTTTCTTGCACTTACGGTGACAAGATGTCTCAATTTTACAGAGATGGTCCTGATATCCAGGGCTTTTTCTCATATGGGTGCTTTTTACTCCTACCCACATCCGGGTTTTTCACACTTGCTATTCTTACTTGCACTCACCCCTTTGTTGGGTTACAAAGGAGAAATTACTTGTACTTTCCTGAAGTCTCCGAGTAGCAGTAAGCTGGCATTTCCCTTGTTTTCACAGCCCATAACTACAACTTGAGACCTGTCACTTGAGTGGTGCACTCAGATACCGCCTGCTTCCTAAAGACCTTACCATGGATTTTTTTATTTATTTGTTTTAAATTGAGGAAAGGAAATCATACTTTGGGATGTTCCAGAGTGGTAGCTATGTTAGTCTAATGTAGCAAAACAAAGAAGGAGTCCTGTGGCACTTTTAAAGGCTAACACATTTATTTATCGTATAAAAGTGCCACGGGACTCCTTCTTTGTTATATTTTTGGAAGTTCTCTAGTCCACTTTTTGTTTTCAGTTCTTTTCTCTTTGAAAAACACATTGACATTTTTTCTTAAGTATGATTTTTAATATGAACTCTGTTGTCTGCATGTTTATGTTCTCTTCCTCTATATTATATATTTTTGGACCCCATGGATTTATTTTATTTGTATATATTTTAAGGAGTGGAGGAAGGCTGCACACAACAGATGCACTGACGGCAGCGATTTTGCCACTGTCAGTATAGACATAGCTACAGAGTCAGAAAATCTTGACTGTTAATGCCATGTCTTCCAATAACTTGCTGTGTGCCTGTGGGCAACTCACTTAAACTGTCTCTAAGTCAGTCTCTCAGCCTTTGAAAGAAGGATGATTGAAATTGCATGCTTGCCAGGGATTTTTTAAAGATAATCCTGCACTGAAGTCACTGGGATTTCTTTCATTGATTTAAATGGAAATGAGACTGGACCTTTAATTAATTAATGTTTACGCAGCACTTTGAATATATTAAAGCTACATACATGTTAAATGTTGTTATTTATTATTATTAATTCAAACTTTGAAAGCTCCATAAATATCTATTTGCCTGATAGACCATAACTACATAAAAGAAGCTATTATGATGGGATATTAAGTTAATGAATTTTCCCTGCATCTAATTATGTTGAAACCATTTTTATTTACATTCTTGTTAAGCAGAGAAATCTTTAAATTTCTTTTCATTTTGCTTGATTTCTTGTGGTTTGAAAATATCTCATGGAAGGCCATGAACAAGTCCTATGAATATTAAGGCCTGGTCTTCTTTTGTTGCCATTTTTGGCAACAATCGAAGGGAGATACACAAGTTACATAAAATAACTTGCGTATTTCTCTTCAACTTTCTAATGCCCACTTACCTCTGTGGCTCCACTGTGCTGAGTCATAGGGAATTGCTGTCTCTTCGACTCAGGGCTACTCTTCTTTGAGGGTGGAGTTTTTGATTCAACCTCTGCATCGATTGAGCAGGTCTTCGCTGACTGTTCAATGCAGCCACAGAGGTCAAACTGACAGCAATGAATTTGCCATCGTTACTGTAATCTTGGCCTCAGAATTCAGTTCTAAGATGTGCTTTTAGTCATCAGTATCTTTATTTTTGTTGTTGTAATGTCAAAATTTGAGCTTGGGGATTGGGAAGAGGGAAAGAAAGGGGAATGTTCTGATATATTACCATCTTGATCTGCTCCCTCCTTTTTTTCCCGCAAGCCTACCATTTAACCCTTCCTCTCCCCATGTTTTCTTGCTCTCCCCTCCCGTTTTTCTTTTCTTTATCTCTCCTTTTTGTTTACACAGCTCCCTCTGTCTCTTTCATTTTCATCCATTTCTACAGATTTCTTTGTCTCTCTTCCCCGTCCAAGATCCATGCCAATCTCTTCCCCCTCTTTATCTTCTCTCACTCTCTCCACTTCCTAGAAAAAGTCCTTTTCCCCATGACACAAGTTGTCCTCCTTAGTCTGATGTACCCTCCACTTGGTCTGACTCACCCATCACCTGTGTCCCACTCCCTAGTTTCTTCATCACTCCCTGCTCCTCCACATAACAGTGACTTCAACAAGACATGAGTAGGGATAAATGGCAATTGCTCTGTTTTGTGGTGGGCCATAGAACTATGAATGAGGTGGATGTGGCCTCCAGCTGGACAATTGCCATATGGTTTCGGAGTGAAGTAACTGAGAGTAACAGTGTCAATTGCCTTCACATCCACCCTCTGATCTGACTGTTGACAGGTCTTGCAGCATGTTACCATGAGTGGCATGATGGCAGTGTAGGGACTTTGAAGCATCTTACTTTCTCAACTGTTTTATTATTATTATTATTCATTACCGGACCTTAGCTTAGAGGGATGCTCTTTGGACATCAAAGGGTTTTGTTCGCCCCACCAGCAAACACTCTTCTACTGCTTCACTCCTACCTCCTCCTCCCCATCTCTGTTCTCTGTGCAGTTCACAAGCTAGGTTTTATTCTGACCTGGAGCACTGTTCAAATTAGGCAGTAAATGCTACAAGAACAGCCTCCCTGCCCCCCAGCCCAGTCACCACAGCTCCTTGTCGGTAGAGTAATTGTTAACATTAGCAAATGGAACTGTACCTAAATTATCTGGCTGTAACATGCATTGTCTCTGATCTGTTTGAAGAGTTTTCATTTGCTGCTCTGATTAGGTATTTTAATGCAAGCTCTATGGTATGTTTATGGTGGTTTTTGTTGTTTGTTGCTGGAACATTATGTCCTCAGTTGTCAAATAGCTTTTGTCAGCTGAAATTTCTATGCACAGTTGAAATAAATTAAACAGAAGCACTGGAAAGTGGCTCATTTATAAAATAAATCTGAATGTTAAAACTCAAACATTATTTTTTTAAAATACCCTGGCTATGTCCACGAAAGGATCACTAAGATACACTATACAAAAATACTAATGCTGTGACACAGATTACAGAACTCAATAATTTTTATAAGCTATTTCTTTGATCCTCTCTTTAATCCTTAGCGTCCTTACATTTGTTGCAATATATTACATCAGGCATAACCCTCCAAAGTGCAACTTCTCATTAACATTAGTGTCCTGGAGGTAACAAAGCTAATCTGTAGCAATCATTCAACTAAAGATTGACATGACACAGAAAATAAAAATGGATGGCTAGGCAAGAAGACATTAGTGGTATCTAGATCCCAACATCCTTCTTATTCATGCAATACCAACAGGAGATAAAAAAGCAAAAGTATACAGCATTCAATAAATGCATATCTGTTAATAATGTGTCTTTATTGCTTTGCTAAACCAGTGCTGTGTGTTGGTATATTGGTCTGAAGAAGGAGAATGGGAATGACAGATTGTGAGTTATAGACTTCCAGGAGTTAATCGGTACAACAAAAGCAGTTAATATTCAGAATAGAACTACATGACAGTGGTGAATCATAGTGGCATAGAAATCTCAAGCCCAATCAGAAGTATTGTTTTCTGCCAATCTCCTAATTTGTTTGTTGTCATTTTTTTCCTGAGGTGATGGAGGCGGAGATCATACTCTCCTAAGGAAATGTCCATGAGGGGGTCCCAAGCATGAAGGAAGGCTTCACTATGTTCCCTTTGCATCTTCCTCTGAATTCTTTTGTTAGGATGTGGAAGGGGTCAAGCAAATTTTAAGGGCTATCCTGGAAGCACAGAGTTGCCTGTGCACAGGCCTTGTGCCTCAGCACTGGCTGTTGACCTCCTAAAAACCTTCTAGTTGCCCAGCTCTGAGTCTATTGGAACCCCATATTTCCAGGGATTACCCATCCCACAGAAGTCCTGAGACACCCCAATAAAGGGATTTCTGTAGCACTTCGAGCAGCTGTGCTAAAGTTAGTATACAGCCTGAGAACTAGCAGTGAAGAAGCACGTAGCACACTTATCCCATGCAGCCTGTCTCCTTCCCAAACATGCAATCCAAATGCCACAGAAGCTGCTCCGTCAGTTAGTTGGTCTGGGGATTAAAGGAGAAGTATCATATAACAGCTGCCCCTACTTTCCATTTCACATGTAATGGGAGAGGACCTTAAAAACAGGGACTCCTCTGCTGGTTGGTCCTGGAATGAAAAGCCAGGAGAGCAAGATTTGCCCTCCTTCCACCGCTCTACAGCTTTATAATGAATTCTTGCTTTATTGAGTTATCTCAGACAATATCTGTTGGTTTCATCACGCTGTGCTAACAGCTTTATGAGAATCATCTCAAATTAGGTTTTAAAGAATTCTTTGCAAGAGAGACTTGGATAATTTTCACCTGTAAGAGTTTTAAAATTTAATTAAATGTTTTATAAGTACTGTTCTTCTACAAGGAATTAACAGGAGAAACAGGTGAACCCTGAAGAAACAGGGTTTCTCTCGTAATTTTAAGTGTCATAAGTAATAAAAAGCTAGAGAAAAGAAATATAGGAAATAGGAGATGCCAGAATAGTTTCTATTATAGAATGTGCTCTGAAATTTTCCATGAAATACTGGCATCATTTTATTTGTATTACATTATCCTCAGGATAAACTCAATCTAGCCTACTTTGGGAGGAAGATGTTTTAAAGAAGGGGCAAACAAATAATATTTAGTATTTTTCCCTGGGTCAGATTGGGAAAGACCCTGGGTTTTTTGTTGGTTGGTTGGTTTGTTTGTTTTTAGGGTTTTTGTTTTCTTTTCTTTTGTTTGCCTTCCTCTGCAGCATGGGGTATGGGACACTTGCAGGTTTAAACTAGTGTAAATAAATGGTGGATCCTCTGTAATTTAAGCCTTTACATCATGATTTGAGGATTTCAATAACTCAACCAGAGGTTAGGGGTCTCTTACAGGAGTCGGTGGGGGAGGTTCTGTTGCCTGTGATGTGCATAAGTGCAGACTAGATGAACATGATGGTCCCTTCAGACCTTAAAGTCTACAAAACTGTTGAAGGTGAGTGACAAATATATAAGCTGGTGAAGAGACTCACGAGAGTGACATGGTTTCTATAACCCACAAAAGAGCTAATTTTAACAGCAGGAATTTGAATGTGTTGGAGAGGAAATTGGTATAAAAATAAAGATGATGAGCATGGTTTTGGCTTTACAAACGGAGAAAAGAGGGTGGGTTTTTAAATATTGCAAATCAAAAAACAACAGATTTTCCCTCCATGTCATCGTGAAAAGAGAAGGAAAAGGAAGAGTTACGGTGGAATTGACCTGGGTGTGGTGGACAATGGTGTTATCCACTGTTAACAGATAATTGAGGCAGCCTATTGGATGTGGGAGGAAAGATCATGGGTTTATCAGTCATGTTGACCTTGGCATGATTGTAAACCATCCAAAATGAGATGTTAGAGACCCTGTAAGAGACTGAAGCACAAGAAATAGATTTAAAATGGCCAGATATATCTGAGAGTTGTTAATGTAAAAGTGATGTTCAGATACATGGATGGGATGGGACGGGATGGGTTTCTGTAAGGAGTTATCTAAGGAAAGTATTATAGTGAAACATCCTAATACTAAAGATATTTGATTGTATGGAAAAGATATCTCCTGAGAAGATTGTTGATCCACATAGATGTTAGCTAAACTATAAAATATAAACTATATGTCTATTAAAAACAGCAGTAATATGGAACTGAACACATGCATGCACACACTTTCCTGTACAACTCCCTCCCCATTTTAAACTTCTATTTATGCCTTAATGAAAACACAGAGTTTTCAATAGTTCCCACAGTATGCAATACTCATTATCAGGGAAGGCATTCAGTCCATCCTTCAGTTATATCATTGCTGCTTCTAAAGTTAGCACTTAAGGCTCACTTGAGAGAAGCAGAGTATGGGGCATTTCGCCCAGAGAATGAGCTTGTCATATCCAAACATTCTGTGATAAGTTTGAAATTTAAGTACAAAAATATTACCTGCTTATGCCAATAAAACTTTCAAGGTAGCCAGGTAATCTGTGCAGTTTTTGAATTAAGTATACATCTGATGAACAATAGCCTAACAAAGGGAATTCCCATAATGAGTTTGTTCAGATGCCCTATGCTGTAATTTATAGGACAAATGAAAACATTTGGATATTGTATGTTTTTATCGATTTAGATTAGGGATATACATGTGATAGCACAGCTGTCTGGGTAAAGAATAAACTGATTCAATTCCATAGTTTCTTTCATGACATAATCATTGACTCTCCAGGTCATGTTGCAAATTAAATAAAAATGTTGATTGAATGCAAATCTGACACATAGGACCACTAACTAATTAACAAATAGGATATCTGGTTTTGGAGACTCAAAAAAAATTGCTCTCAGATATCATTTTGGCTATTGAAGTATATGAAAAACAGTAAGTTGACATACTAGATGCTGCAATGTGTAAACAATATCCTTCCCAAAACAATAGCATCAAACATGATGTTATTGTAGTTTTTAATGACTACATCTGAAAAAGGCTATTTACCTCAAGGAATGTTCCTGCTCTAGTGATTTTCCAGGTCATAAAAGGGAAGTTGATAATGGCCTTTAATGTAGCTGAAGTAGTATGTAATAGTCCTGTGTCCAAGGTCACTGTATAATAGAGTTATTTTCTGTAATGTGCATAATTATCCACATTTCAGTGTGAGTAACTAGCATATGTGAACCAAGACACATGATTTTTGGCTGAACTGTTGCTTTCCATTCCATAGTAAGTAATATATTCATTCTATGCTACCCGAATTAATACAGGGTGTCAAAGCTAGTCAAAACCCTTCCGTTTTCATGTATCTCATGGAAAGCTACATTATAAACTACATTTTGGTTACTGCTAACTCATCTACTTAGTTCCAAATAAATATGCATCTATAAAGAACATGAAAGACTTTGAAATTGTTATTGCTGGGTAAATAAATGTCCAGCAATTTATCATCATTTTGTATATAACACTTAAGTGATCAGATTTGCTCTTAGAAATCCCTTTTAACCTTCCTAATTTCCCTTTTACATATTGCCTGCTGTAATTCGTGGTCTTCACTAGTTAGATTTTCTAATTGAAGGATTTCTGTTTGGCTCAAATAAAGCTGGAAACCTTGTCTTTCAGCCATATTGGTTTACTTCCTTATTCTCTCTCTCTTCTTTCAGAGGTATAAATGCTTTCTGAGGAGCTATTATTGTGTTTTTACATAACATCAGTGCCAAATCGAAAAACTTTACTTCCTTTACTTTTGACCTTTTTAGGACATTTTTGATTAGCTGCCTTATTTTATTGAACTCACTCATATCATGGAAACTGTTGTGAAATACAGCATGATCACCTGACTATAGCATCAATTAATAAATAATTAGGATCAGTTTGCTGCTGAGAGAGCACTGTTGCTTTCTGCTTTTGCTAATTATAGAAACTAATTTTTGGTTTAAAGGCTAAGAACATATTAAAACATATCAGCTATGTCTACACTTGTTAATTTAAGTCGACTTAGCTAAGTCGACTTAACAAAGTTGACTTTAAGTCGACTTTGTTAAGTCAACTTAGCATGTCCCCACTCAAAAATTAAGTCGACTTAAAGGGGACCCTGCCAAATGGACTTAGAGCGTCCACACTGGACACCTAAGTCGACTTGTAGGAGCTAGGTGGACCTGGGACTGGTCCACGGTGGCGGGTAGAGGGGGGGACCCCTTGCCAAGTGCCAGGGGGCTCAGCATTTGCCTCATTGTATCTGGGTACAATGGGGGCTGAGCAGGACAGGGACACTGGCAGGGCATAGGACCAGGGTGGGCAGGGCTCTGTGGTGCCCTGTGGAGGGGCACACCAGGCTCTGCCTGTGCCAGCCACCCTGGCAGGGAGGGCAGTGGGGGGAGCCCTGAAGCCCTTTAAGTCAACTTAACATCGACTTAGGGCTACTCTGTGTCCACACTGGCTAAGTCGACTTAATAAAGTCAACTTAGCCAGCAAAGTCGACTTTAAATGAGGTTTTATAAAGTTGACTTTAATTTTCCTTAAGTCGACTTAAGCTGCTGCTTAAGTCGACTTAAGGAAAATGTAGTGTGGACGCAGATTAAATTAAATTGACTTAATTTGTAAGCGTAGACACATGCATGGAAAACAAACAGTTTGAAGCTATATTGGCCTAGGTCCTGGACTGTGATAGGAGAGGCTTGTGCTGGTCCTCTAGTCTAGTGGAAGATATAGATTAATAACCAAAAAAGATGGCTTAAAACTAAAACTGGTCCAAACTAGGAACATAGGGAATTTTTGACATTCTGAATCTGAACACCCCCCTTCCACACACACACACACACACATATTTTTGGGGAATTTTTGGGAATTTCTTGCAAAATGGAATTTTTAAAAAAATTAACTTGAAAAAATATGTTTCAGAAACATTCAATTCATAATTTATTTTCCTGTTTGTTTATATTTATCGTTATTCTATTTCATGATATCATTGGTAAAACACATAATATGACATATACTTCTATTATACATTGCCAACATGTCATAATATTAAAAATATTCTATTAATATATTTTATTTTCAGGTAAGTACAAAATGCACTAATTAGAGCAACAGCTGTTTTCATTATCTAGAAAAATTGTTTCAGGATAATATAAGGCTATTGAAAACAGTTGCTGCTATAATATTAAAGTTAGTGCTTATCTTATTTTCTTGTACGAAGTATCACTCTGTTTCATGACAACACAAACAGGAGAGGAGAAACTCTGTTCTAAAAAAAAGATAAGTTTCAAGCAATACAAAGTAGCCGCTGTCCTTAATGTGTATAAAAATAATAAAGAAATATTCCATTTTATTTTAATTGCTATGTGATGGCATAGTATGCACTATGACTACTGATATGTCATAAAATGTAAAAATAATAAAATATAGAAGTGAAAAACATTCATTTCAAAATGAAACTTGTATTTTGAAAATTTCAAAATGTTTCCAAAACAAAAACTTCCAAAATACAATTTTGTTTTTAAAATATTTGGTTTTGCAGGAAATTTTACTCGCTTTCTATGATTTTTTGCAAAAACTACAGTTTAGATGAAACAGCATTTTCTGTAAGAAAACTGTTTTGATGAAAATGTTTCAACTAGCTCTACTTAAAACCATCTTTTCCTTTTTTCAAAACTGTACAGAGTGCTTTTCTGCCACATCCCAGGATTGCATTTGCATTTTTGTATAGACCTCTAAGAAGTTGAGCAGATTTCTCCTCTGATTTCCCTCCTGTTGATCCTAAAACCCATTGTAATTTTCCGTGTTCCCATCCAACATCTTAGAAACATGATCAGTGAAGAGTGACACTTTGGAAAATTTAACTGCCAAACCAGTCTCTACTGTGCCAGAGAACCAGTCTCTACTGAGCATCTACAAATGGAGACTTTTTCAAAAGCTTAGCTCTTAGTTATCTGTAGATGGTTTTTCATGGGAATCAACACATCTCTGACTCCAGAGCAAACCTCCTGGCAAATTTCAAGTCTCTGCTCTAAACCGGGCGGTGGGGCAGGGTGCAAGAACCACTCAGCAATAAGTCTGTAAGAATTTTCTTAATATGGGTAAAATAACATATTTTTATCTAACCTCTTTCTGAGAAATGGCTGCACTTTTTTGCTGAAATATTCTTGAAACATTCAGTGAGGCGCATCCCCAGTGTGAAAAATTTCAATCTGAAATTTTTACGTTTGGCAAAGTTATAAACAACTGAGAACAGGGATGCATAATGGGAAATGTTGAGCAAATTAAGTATAGATGGTGCTCCCAACCCTGCCTGTAATATAATATTTTTTTAAATTCCTTTTTTTACCCGCTCTTGAATCTTTATACATTTTATATATAAAGACAACATCAGTAACTTTGGTGTGGAGAGGAAAATCTTTAATAGTTTTGAAATAATTTTTTGTGGAGTAAATGGATGCATAAATCTAACTCATTAAGCTGGGGGACAAAGCAAGAAAAAATTCAATTATAAAATCTAATACTGCATTGTGTTGTGATTTAAATGAGTCCCATGAAAGGATGAATGAAGTGCTTTAGACTTTTATTTCTTGACAAATTATTCCCATTCAAGGCTGTAAGCTTATTTTCATTAAAACCATTAAATAGTGGAGTATCTTCCTTTCTTCAGGAGTCTGGTTGCTACATGTTTTCAGTAAACTATTTTGCAGTTTTGAATGTCAAAACTTTGTAAAATACCAAGGTCATATATAAACTTGCAAATGAATGCAACAACTGTAATTAACATACCAGTGGAAGTTATTCTAGTCAAATGCCACTATTTTTATACTAGATGTACTTTTTTTAAATCTTTGAATTTGCTCATTATTCTACAATTTTATCAGCTAAAATTGACAGTATCCCTGGTTTAAACCAAGCACAGTGCATGTAGGTACTGTACAAGATTTTCCCTGGGAACTTTGCCAATGTAACTCAGTCCTGGCCTGAAAAAAAAAAAATCCTGCTAACTTAGTTCTTACTCTGTTGAACAGAGACTGACACTTTTGTGAAACAGGGAAGTATCCTTTTTGAAGTGAACAACCTAGAAAATAAAAGTAATAGGCAGATGTCCTGATTATGCTAAATTCAGATTGTTACAAGAAAAATGGTTGCTTTTTATCATAGATATTAGAGCTAACATTTTTGTCTATCTTAAATAGAGACACAAAAATAATATTTTCACTTTATTTTTAGACCTCTTCGCATGAAATTCACCCTTCTGCAGAAATGAATATATAAGTGTTCCATAAGTCTTCTGCAGGCCCCCTATCCTGTGGTAACTTCAGTGCTTATGCATTTATAGCACACCTGTCTCTGCACAAGTGACAGCACTTCTGATATCATATAAGTACTAGGAAGAACATCTTTCATGTTAGTGCAACAGCGAAAGCTTCACATCCATGAGTTCTCTTATTTGCACAGTTAAATATATGACTAATTTTATAATGAGTAGTGCTTTTGGACTCAGTGTTCCTGTTCTGTATCTCTTATAGAAACTGGAAATTACGGGTAGAGCTGGTTGGGAATTTTTCAACAAAACATGTCTTCTTTGGAAAATGTAGATTCCTCACAACTGAAACTTTGTAAAAACATACTGGTTTCAGTGACCTTTCATTGGGGAAGGGTTCTCAGATCCAGGTGTAGGAGAAGTGGAAGGGGGGGGGGCTGGCGGGAGAGAGAGAGAGATTTCTCACCCAGCTCTAATCATGATTCTAAAAGTGTACCAAACAGCTTTTATTTGCAACACTAAAAATGAAATCATCATTTTAATTGAAAGAAAACACCCTGGAAGTGAAACTTGTAAAGGTGTGAGTAGTACCATTGCAGAGCCAGTAAACTCAGATATGAGGCTATTTTTGATTCAGCAAAATTCTTTTTTGAATTTAGTAAATTATTAAAGTCCATAAAAGCATTCAAAGAGCCTGTGGAAGTGTGGGCCAGTGATCTGATTGCTGATCTATGTTACAGGATTGTAGACAGATAAAAGATAGAAGCAAGCTCATGATCATCCTTGAAACAGAGCTGCCAAAGGACCATTTAATCTTTGTCTTAGCCCATCCAACTTTCAATTGTACTCTAATTCCCGCTTAAAAAAAAAAAGTGTTTTGAGCTGCCTATATTGCTGAAAGAATCACTTTAGAAATGGAAACCCCCGAGTCAGTTAAGTATAGCAATTTGATATCGTAATCCTTGAATATCTTTGAATGTTGCCCTGTTAACTGTCTCAGCAAATGAACATCACAAAAAATACCTAAAAAGCTAAAATACTTATCTGACTACTGTCTTCATTTTAGTTCAATCTTCTATGTGTGCCTTACAGACCATTTTTGCTACATGACAATGAAGTTGTGGGGTGGGAGAGCTGTTTGAGAAAGTCCACACCTTGTCTGTCTGCAAGCATGGACTGTCCTCAACTAAGAGACAGAATGAGGCTGAGCAGTTAGTCGGGACAGAATTTTAAGTCAGAGGCAAGATGATCTTAAAAAGTGATAGAGGGAAGAAAGTAGTCAGAGAGCAAAATCACTTAGACAGGAGGTCAGTTATCCTTTTATCCTAAATCTTAAACTATTTTGATTTCTAGATACCAACTATAGTGTTTCCCTAACCCTGTCCTCCTTCTGCACCTCCTTTGGATTGGTTATATAATAGAAATATTCTTGCCTGAAAAATGCAGAACCTAGCTGTGACTTAAATGACTAGATGAATTTGTCAAAAAGCTCTTTTCCACCAGCTTTTGTGAGCCACATATCTCTGCAGTGGGCCAGTTAAGTCAGCAGAAAGCCAAGACTGGTCCATGCAAACAGCATTGATCATTACAGCTGGTTAGAGCCCAGAAAATGTAAGGCAGAAATTTCCATAACCTTGTTTCATGGTGCAGGTTGCGCCCTTATTGAAATGATATCCCGACTTGCATGAAAATGATATGTTCTGATTGAATGTTGCATTCTAATGATTTTATAATAATATTAAACATCTGATGCCATTTTGTTAATAAGTAAATATAGTCATTAATATTAAATTGCTGGGAGCAATTTGAAAGGAAACAGCTCAATAGTTAAATGCAAATAGTTTTAATTATTAGCTATTAAGCTACAGGTTTGAAGAGGCTAAGAACCATCTAATAGCGAGGGAGACAAAGCAAAAGTTCCTATTAGTTCCCCCAGATGTCAGTTGCCTGTTCTGCGGTTTGAGTAATGACATGGATAAATGGACAGTTTCCAAAAGAGGATGGAAAAGTTGGTGCTTGCTGTGTGTGAATGAGAGAAGATGAGCAATAGGGAATGGGCAAATCGAATATGAAATTTGACAAACAGCATGAATGTTAATGACATCCAGCTGGGTAGTACTTTGACTCAGCATGTTTTACTAAGATCTATCACAAGAGCAAAGGTTTACCTTAGACTCAGTGCACTCTGGGGCACTTTGGAGCCCCAGATTTAAAGGCAGCATAGAAGCAACAGATTTGTTTCCTGACCCACTATTTTCCAGTACTTCAAAAAATGTTTGGGTTCTGAAGCTGACCTACCTTGCTGGCTACCTGATGCTCATCATGGGGAAAACAGAAATTAAGGGGCAGAGGGGATCAAGACAGTGGTTCATTACTGAAAACATTGGTAGGAGGTTTACCACAAGTAGACTTCCCATCTTTTGTGTCCCCCTCCCACCATGTCCCCCCCCAATATAATATTAGGTATCAATAATGGAGAGATTTATTGGAGGGAGAGGACCAGTGAGGAGCATGGGAAAGAAGAGTGGGTTTGGATGTCATTCCCATATGGGATGTAACATTTTCTGAATAGTCAGGCACAGAAATACTGTGTGAATATCACTAACACTAAATAATTGGCTCTCAGCCCAATACTAATGAACAGCCCCTAACATTGGAGCAGATTGTGAACCTCTTACTCCTGCGGTGGGTACTCCTGCCCCCTTTTTCCCCCTCCTCCCTCTCCCCCAACTTCTTCAGAACAGAAGATAGGGACAGGTTCAGGAGAAGCCACAAAGTAGACATCTCTGTGTCTTGCGTGCTCTCTGGCCTCAGCTATCCATGAAAATCCAGAGGGAAGAAATATGAATAGTGGGGTGAGGCTCATTGGTGCATGAATTACTGGCTTAAAACCTGGCCATTCCTACTGCTCTAGCCCAAGGGCTAGAATAGCATCTGCTGAATGAAGGCTCAAGTGCTTCCTGTTTAGATGGAAGAGCTCTCTCCTCTTTAACCTCAGCACAGGTCACATTTGGAAAACCCATTCATTCCCCCAAGGGAATAAGCACTTTTTCTATGTTTGAAATTACCCCTTTGATGTTGGTTGCATAGGTAGGGAGTTTCCCCAACAACTACTGGAAAATTCCCTGATGCAATAGCTACAACCAAGAAATCTATCCTGGAATGCCAAATATCAGGCATTTTTATTCAAGCTTCCATACAGATGTGGACACTGTACTAATGGCTGCTGGGGAAACAATCAAAAGCAAACTTGGAGCACTATGGAAGAGAAATAGTTGCTTATTGTGAATCACAGTTGAATGCCAAGCTAAGTATAGGTAATTTTGTTGTCAAGAGATTTCTTTTGGTGATTTCAGGCTATTGAATTTCTGTCCCTCCTTTTCTTGATAGTTCATCAATTCAGATCTTGGAATATGAAATACTGTATGTTCATTAAGAAAGTATTATGGTTACTGCTTTGAAATGATGATGCTGACAAGATAGCTCTTTATAAACTATTTGTGTGGAATTCGGACAAGCTGGCCACTGAAGCAGAAAAAGCACAGCCAATGTTGTCAAATATTATTGGTGCAATGTGCCTTTATATGTGCCTGGCTGAGCAGCATCAAATGGCATTTGACATGGTTCTTTCCCAAGGCCATAGCTTGCTGTGTACAGCAGACTCTAAGTTAAATCAGTTATAGAAAGATCAAGATTAATGTGAAGAACAAATGGTATTTTACAAACTCACGCAAAGCAGGCTGAGACATTATAAGCAGAAACCCTACATATTTATGGATATATCATACCATATATATAGGAGTTTTGGCTGTAATGCTTCAGTCTGCTTTGCATGAATTTGTAAAGTACCATTTTTTCCAAGTTTATCTTGTTCTCCAAATGAATAACCATTTTGAATCATATCATCATTCCTAAAGCAGCTTAAATGAACAACCATGAATACACACAAACAGTGATGATATACAGCGGTCGCAAATAATATTTCTTCAATAAGTAATACAGGGCAGGCATAAAATCAGTAATTTAGCAACTTACAAAGGGAACTACTGGGGTTTTTTCTGGGTTATTCTTTAAGATGATGCTTTTCAAAGCTGTGAATATTTGTTTATATAAAGCAATGAACTGGTCTTAGAATTACGGGAGAACATAAGCATTATTATTTGTCTCTAATATCATTGCAAATAAAAATCAAGTCCATAAAGTAATAAGTTCTACCCTGAAATATGAGGGGAAATGTTAAAGTAGTTCTCAAATAACATTATTTTAAAATGTGCTTTATTAGTAAAGGTTTAAAAAAATGCTTCAGCTACAGAAAAATAAATGATTGTTTTCAGCACTCCTTTATTAATATTCATTCTGGAAGTGATGAAAATACTACTTCAGATCCTAACTTCTTCTGATGCCTAACATATATAAACCTAACACACTAACAAATGTGTGATTTTCTTTTTGCACAAAATCTTTTCATAGACCAATAAACATAGTTAATGATTGGAATTAATATTTGATACAGGCTGTGAGTGAAAATGAGTTGTGTAAAAAATTGAATGGGTATTTATTTTTCAGTTGAATTTTGACTAGTACTAGTATTTATTTTTCAGTACTGAATTTTGACTAGATTGAATAATAAAGGTGAATCTTGGGGTTTTTTTCTCCATGCTGTTTTATTTCTGTACCCCAACTGACTTGAGGCTGAGAAGAAAAACACCTGCCAATTGGTATTGAAACGTTAGTGTTTCATTGATTGCTAACTGCAGGGACTATCCCAGTAATGACTGTGTAGCAACTTTGGGGTGAAAATGATCTCCCTGTTTAGTCTTGGGTGGGATAACTCCCTAATGTGAGGGACAAATGGCCAAAACCTCACTGATCCTTTGCTCTAGGCTTGTCTTTTCAGTAAGATTTTATTCTCCATAATTCCTCCCTGCTGCTAGCTGCAGAGGTATTTTTTAGGCATAGTAGATTCTTTCTTATGAAAAGACAGTTTTTCTTATCATATTCAAGTGATCCTAGCAAAAGCTTTCTAAAGGTTTGACACAGTGTTATTAAAGCCTGTGCATTCTGTCCTTATCTTGACAAAACAAATCAAAGCATTAACTTTTGACTCAGATAATCATCTATATTTTAAAATTATTCTAGCCTCAGATTGGGAAAAAAATATGGTGGATTATTTCATGAGATAAGAATGTTTAGGTGGTAAAAATAAAATATTTGGGGGGGTATAATGTAAAGCTACCTCAGGCTTAAGTGAATCTCTTGCCTCTTTGCTCAAATTGATGGTACTTAACTGTTTTACCTTATGTTGGTGATAAAAATGGAAAGGGATACCATCAACATAACATCTTATCCTTTTAAAAAAAATGTATTTAAAAAGTTTCAGATGTACTAATTTATGTGACTCTTACTGTGACATTTTTCTATTCTTTTAATATTTTTCTTCTCTAGGCATAGTGTGATGTGAGGAGAGCCAAATAAATTTTTTTCTGACAAATTACTACACTTGCTATTACTATTATTTTCATAGAACCTGTGCCCCACCACAAAAATTAAGAGTTCATATTTGGGATAGAAGATACTCCTCTTTCTTGTCTTCTGGATGTTTAAAGCTTGAATATAATGGCCAACATTTGCAAAAGAAAGTAGGGAGACCAGGAGGAACGAGCTTACTCATTGTCTCTCACCAACAGAAGTCCAAATATCAGATATTACCTCACCCAGATGGTTTCTCTAATATCCTGGGACTGACACACCTACAACAACACTGCATATGAAAGAAACTAGTAATTTTAGGTGTCCAATCTGAGATACTTTAAAGGAGCCTGATTTTCAGTAAGTACTGAGCATGTACCCTCTAAAAATCAAAGTGCCTGCAGGGTATCTCAAGTTGAGTGCTCAAAATCATTGTTGAAAATCTTGGCTCTTGCATCTCTGAAATGATAATATACAAAAGCAGCCACTTGCCAGTGGAGACCCCTTTCACAATCTGTTGATGTACTGAGTTCCTTTGTGAACTAATAGGCATCTTCCGAGACAGATCTGATTTAAAGAAGAACATAACTTTCATGATCCTAGAATTGTTGCTGCACCACATGTTATTTCAGAGCTTGTGAACAACACAGTAAATAGGTTGTTTGAAGAGCAGCTTGAATTGGTCCACTATATGAGTATTGATTTTGTCCTTTGGAGCTGTACCATAGTTACACTAGGGTAAATGGAGAAATAACTGCAGGAGGCACAACCCAATAGCAATTTTCTACATTGTGAGCACATCCAGAAAGGAAGATACTGTTTTAATATGCTCAATACTCAGTAGTTCTGTTTATGCTCAACATTTTGACTGGTGCCAAGACAGCAATGAAGACTTCACCAAAAATGTAGGTAGGATTCAGTCCAGGATGACATGTTATCTTTAGTATCCCTGCTAGACAGGATGTGAAATCATTCACATCTGTATTACAATGAAAATTATTTGCACATCAATATATCTGACCAAGGAAGCAGCTAATCAGATACTTTCCATTATTCTATTTAAATATAAAAATTCATCTAGCATTCAAAAAAGATGCATTAAACCAAACACTGAAGCCTCGTTGCAAAAGAGAAGACCAAGTCCCATAAATGTTCCTTTCTGATAGTTATTATTTATTCATTGCAAGTAGAACTTTAAAGTAAGGTAATCTGGAGTAAACAGATACATTGTTAATGGTTATTCCTCACATAGGAATAAAAATTAAAAATTTAAGACTGCTAGGTCTAGAAGATTGCTGTTTTGAAGAAAGTGCCTTTTAAAATGCACAAGCATGTAACCATTGACTTAAATGCATTTTGGAAGTGTGCATTTTATTTTTTAAAATACTAGGTCATTCCTGTGACCAAAGAGAGAGAATAAAGTGGTTTTATTTTTTCATAACATACACTCTTTTGTTTTGATTCAGTTTCATTTTAGGCTTAATTTTTGCTGGGGTTTTAAGAAGCATGCATGCCTTGAGAGAAGAAAAGCACATTTGAAATGAATGAGTGCCTAATTAGTTTTTAAAAGGATTCAAACCAAAGACTTTGGGCAAAACTTATCTTTTTTGTAACTCTGTTAAATTTTAATGATTAACATCCATGGAGTTACAACAGATCATGAGTTTTTCCTATCGTATTTTGGTTTTTGTCAAGCCTTTGTTTGTTTATACATGAATCACACAAGATTCTACTTATTTATCTGTTACACAGTAACTTGAAATAAAATATAACTATATGAAGACAAATGAAATTGTAACTTTTGCTTAATGGTATGTACTCTCCTGAGGGTAGTTAACATACACAAGTAGTAGAAAATATGTGTTGAAAGATTATGTAAGATTCTTCACGAAGGGATTTATCTTTCCAAAAGATTAAATGATAAACACAGTAAGTGAGATTCTCTGCCTCTTTCAGGCCCCTGGGTTCGTACATGGAGCTCATTGTAGCACCAAAGCCTAATACTGCTTTGAGAAAGCGTGGATGGGCTTGAGATCTGCTTTCAAATAATTATATTTCATATGTAGGGGCTCAGAGATAAACCAATTGCCCTTGAAGTTCTATGTAATTCCTTAAAAACATTCAACAGACAGAGTGGTCACCAGGGTCTGAAGCAATGCCTTACAAAGCTGCTCTGCAATTTTGGCAGAGGATTGTATTCCTTTCTTTTTTCTTTCTTCTCACAGAGTTGTATTTCATCTGTGCTGAACTCAGGCGGGACTTAAGCATAGGGACCAAAGTATGAAGAAAGAACCATGAGAGCAGCAAATAAATGCGAACAGAGTTGAACTCACCTCTTCTGTTGCTTTTGGAAATGCTGTGTACTGTATATCATGTTACTTGATTAAATATTTGACTTTAATTATAAAAGTTTTGAAAAAATTCAGCAGCAGGAAAAAAAATTAGCCCCACTAACTGTTGAGGTTTTCACTGTGTGGGTAGTAGGAGGAATTGTAAAGAGTCTGAGGGCAAAATGACTGATAAAATCCTCAATCAAATAAGTCATTTAAAATATTTAAATCCTCAAACCTGTCTGAACAACAAATGACAGCAATTTATAACTCATAAGTCATTATTAATAAACTAAATATTTCTTAGAATAAGCCTATCCTTGCTTAACTCATTTAGGCTTCATTTATATACAGTGAGGCATTCCATCAAATTTAACATAAATATTCCTCTGCTTATGCCCTAAAAATCCTGCACAAAGGGAGCTCTCCATATGGTTATAAAGCTAACACTAGATACCAATTGGTAAAGGAGACTTTGGGACAGCCAGATGGAAGAATTCTAAATTGAAGCCTATAAAATTGCTTTGGCTTTACCTACCCATTGCATATTCTTCCATGCCTTTATGTGTTCCATGACACAGTAAATGATGTTGGATGCCATGGTATGTGATAAATTATAAGTTAGAAAAACAGAAGAAAGCGAACAAAGGAGTGCAGACTCTTTCTGATGAAGCAAAGGATATAGAATGTCAACCTGAAAATAAATACATTGTTTGCAAAAATGAAGCACTAGTGAATCCACAGTCATTTTAAACATATGGCCCTCTCCCCAACCCTTTAATGCTGTAGTATCATTACAACATAGGGAAATGGGAAGCCCAGTTCCTTAATATAGAGTTGCTTGGAAGTTACAAGAGTTAGGTGAACTTAAACAAATTTCAAAAATCGTCCTGGCATGTATACTTCCAGACATTGTTTCATATTACCAATACCACAGTGGTATCCTTTTAACCACTGTTAATCGGTTGTGTTACTTTTGTGCATGAAAGAACTGTCTAATCATCCATTGACAACATCTTCAGTTATTCCAAGACCACAAGATGTCTTTAGTTATACCAGGCTACTATCTGTGACACACTCTTTGCTCCAGTAAAAAGGGTAAGTTGTACAAATCTCCCCATAAGTAAACTATTAAATGCATTGAACAGCACTGTTCAATGTGAGTGTGAGAGTGTGTCACAAATAAGAGCTACTATAATCTATAATAATACAAAATAAATACTAGGTAAAACTAATTCTTGGACATTTTGATGGACATATGCTGCAACTCAATCCACATAGACAGATAAATAGTTGTTAATCACCTAGACAGACCATTGAGTGCTGATCTATTCAGTGTAGGTTGTGGCATGAATATAAAATGTGGTATAGCTCTGTACTGCAGTTGATGTGAAGTTATATTTCACCAATGGGCTCAGAAGTGAATGAAATCCGAGGACCAATAATATGCAAAAGGTCAATATCTATAGATCTGTGGCAGGAAAAAAAAATTAGCCCCACTAACTGTTGAGGTTTTCACTGTGTGGGTAGTAGGAGGAATTGTAAAGAGTCTGAGGGCAAAATGATTGATAAAATCCTCAATCCTCAAATGAACAGTGCTTTTTCTCCACAGTCCTTTCAAACCATCCCAAGCAGGTGACCTGGCTACAGTGCTGCCATTGGCTCCCATGGTGTTGTAACCCATGCTAAGTCTGTGTGGCTCTTTGTCCCCATCTAGCAGCCAGATCATGTATAGAAGCATATGAGTCTTCTACTGCATTTGACCTAATGTACATGGTTTAAGCAGTAGAAGATCATGTTTTTTGATTTGGGGGTCCTGAATTCATTCCCAGAGAACGTCTTTTTGGGGGCTCTGTTACTAGTATGGCTTCCCATAATGGAGCCTCTGATCAGGTCTAATTTTGGGACCTGATGCTTTTCCCTATAGCTGTGCTCTATTAGTCAGTTTCTATGTAAAGCCCCTGAAAGAGATCTTGAAACAACGTGAACTCCTTTGTCAGTTTTGTGCAGGTAACATTCAGCTCTACGGCACCTTTGCAATCGATGCATACTGCATCATCTTCCGGTTATCTCAGTGCCTGGACCAAGAGAAACTTTTTGCAGCTAAAATGATGGTGGAAAAAGACCAATAGTTGGAGGAACTAGATTCATCGGTGGCCACAGCTACTAAAAATAATACTTTCCAACTCTGGCTGCTCAGGAGTCTGCAGTCTTTCCTCACAGATGAGAAGTAGATCATGATGATCCACTTGTTTTACACTTCCAGGTATGACTATTGCAACGTTTACAGCTTGGAATTAAAACAGGGTCCCTGAAACAACGCCTTCTGGTTCAGTAAGCAGCAGTGGCCCACCTGCTCATCAACACAAAGCATTGAGAATGTATCACTCCCTACCTTAGACAGTCCATTTGATCCCCACTGAAGTACTGGATCAAATTCACAGTTGTGCTCCTAATCTTCAAAACCTTTCAGTGATGAAGTTCAAGGCAGTGTCTACCTTACTGACTGTTGTCATCATAGCTGGGTCAGTCAGGTGCATGACACCTAGTGATACCTGACAGATGTGACTGTGTGAGCATAAACCCCGAACAGAGGCTACTATACCATCAAATCTGTGCTATTCTGATATAAGTTGTTTTGCTCAGGGGCTGGAATAAGTTCTGTCACCAAAAGCACAGCTTTGGTGATCTAAACAGCGTCTGAACTACGAGCACTTTAGTTGTTCAGTTTATTGTTATAATTATACTGGCAAAATGCTCCTAGCATAGACCCAATCCAAGAAACCGCAAAGATTACCTGCCATTCTGTGATTAAAGACAGTCTCATTAATTGAGGACACTGGAATTGTCGACAACTAGAGTGAAATTAGCGGGATGGGGGGACAAACTTTTCTAGTGGCTTGACTGCTCTTAAGAAGTTCCCTTCCTAAAGGGCTGAAAACAGATTTAGCTCTGCATTCAAGAGAGAATGAAAAATCCACCTTTCTGAGTTAGGTTTGCCAAGATAATGACATATTACAATTTTAATGAAGAAGAAACAAACAAAAAAGCAAAGAAAAGAGAACAAATAGAGAATAAAACTGGAGACAAAGTCCTCTAAATTTTTATGATTGTTGAAGAATAGTTCCAAAGGTGTAGCCATGTTACTCTAGTTCAGCAAAAAGTCCTCTGGCACTTTTAAAGTCTAACTAATAGTCGACTTAGGGCTACCCCAGGGCTACATCAATGCCCTCCCTGCTGGGGAGGCGGGGCACAGGGGAAGCCTGGCATGCTGCCCCACAGGGCAGCGCAGAGTCCTGCCCACCCTGCCCCTATGCCCTACCAGGGTCCCTGTCCCCCTTTGCCCCATTGTACCTAGGTACAATGGGGCAAAGGCTGAGCCCCCTGCCCCCGTGGACCTGCCCTAGGTTCCCCTAAGCCCCTAGAAGTCAACCTAGGCGTCCAGTGTGGATGCTCCAGGTTGACTTTTTAAGTTCTCCCCAAAGTCACCTTTAATTTTAAGTGGAGACACACTAAGTCGACTTAAATTACCCAGTGTAGACGCAGCCAGAGTGAGGGAGTTTGAGGCATGACTTTACATCTCTTTGTTGGCAAAGGGCTCTACAGAGCTGCTATATCCCTTCTGGGTGCAGGTGGATAGGAGGTAGCAGAGAACGGATGAGGCTTGGCTCCACTTTCTCAATATGTCCATCAGCGTAGTTGTGCATGTGCAGAGCCAGTATGGATCAGAATGTCATGATCTAGCCCCAGGTAAGTAATGAGAGAAGGGAGTGGTTCCTTTGTAGCTGGTATACCTTTATGCCCATTGTACTTTTAGAATACAAATAGTTTCTTAAAGTTATTGTTTCTTTTTGTAATACTTCATCAGTAAGGCAGTGATGTTGACAACAGTTACTATGCACCATTAACATCTTAATGAAATCAGCCTTTTATTTTATAAGGGCATGAGCAGAAAAAACCACAGGATACTATTGCTTTTAGCAATTATTTACCTGAATTGATAGGCTGGAAAATTGACTGAAGTCTTCTTTGGTCATTTTTCCAGATTGTGATAGCCTGGAGATAAAGATATGTGACAGAACATTTTATAGATGAGCACTATGCAACTGCTTAACGTCAGCCGTTTCTTTTTCATGGGAAAGAGGGAAATAAAACAAAAGAATAAACAATCAAATGTGTTGTTTGTGGTCTCGGAAGTTACTGTCAAAGACATATAACTTCAGGGAGGGGAAGTGCTCATTTTGTGGACTCATGCACAGTTCAGCCATATTTGTATCCCTTCATATATATATTTTTGTGAATACATTTACGTTATGGATTTGTTTAAATTATGTTTGTCATGTTTATTTGAATTCATAAAAAGTTTAGGATTGTAGCTAAAATTCTATTTTGTGACTAAGATATATTTGGTTTATCTGGAAACTAAGTTTGGGGATTTGTGAATGAAAGAAGAGACTGGGTAAGAATAAAGGATTTAGCTGGAAAGAGAGTGAAGAAAGAAATCGGAAAAGAGGGGATTTGGAATTTGAGGAAGGAATTGAGAATGAAGGAGGAAGAAGGCAGATTCTTTTTGTGAGTGTTTTCAGCATAAACTTTGTATCATAATTAGGTTTTACCTACTTTGGTATAAATCAGTCTATAGTTCTTTTACATATGTCTGAGCTGGAAGCTGGCATACTAAAAGAAGTCTGTAAAAATATTATAGAGATGTTTAGCAAAACATATTGTCCCACATTGCATTTCTGACGTGAATTTAGTACTTATGAAAGGTTCTGCATTGATAGCAACTGAAAGCCTACCTTTATTACCTATGGGATAGATAAGTATGAAGAGTAAAAGCTTCTTAAGACTGCCCTTGAATGCACTTGAACCTTGTTCTGTGGGGCCACCTTTTGCCATTAAAATAGGTTAGATTCTATTCAGTGATTTATTTTCTGTCTTCTGTACTGTGAGTATCAATAGGTATGTCAATCAAACCAGTGATGGATATCAGTCTATTACAGGCTAAATCAACACCATCAACTCATTTTGCATAGGCCACTAAACATAGTTTCTTTTGATTAGTAGAAACATCATGACCAGTGACCAAGATGCGGAAGAATTTGTATGTGTATATTCATCAATATTCTGAATTATCTTGTTCCCTTGGATTCAAAATTTAAAGGCAAAGTTCCTATTTATTATGAAGAGGGCATATTCCCCAGCAGATTGTCAGAGAAAAAGAGAATTAATGCAATATTCTTCATTTAAAATTTACCATACAAACCTGAAATTCTGCATCCATAATACCTTCTTTTTTATTAAAATACATAATAGTATATTTTAAAAACAAAAATAAGACAGGTCAGCATATATTTGTTTAATGCATTTAGAGAGACATCTTTCCTTACTCTGTCTTTCTCCTTCTCCCATGAAGTTCTGGGCATTTTAGGGTTTGTTTTTCGTTAGTTTTTAACTGGACGATCATTTTCCACATTGCTGAACAACATCACAAGGCAACTATGTGACACTGAGATCTGAAATCATTGTGCATAAACTATTTTTGCTAACAAGAAAGAGTAACTCAATCAGGTATTTTGATGGGGAGGAATGCATCAGATCAGTCTCTGACTATGGTATATTTGAACTAAGACTTGAATTACAACTGCAATCAGGCACGACAGCACCATTTTAAAACAAAACATTTCAGTTTTTGCCCTGGAGCATTTGAATTTTCAGCTAGAATAAGAGAACTTGTGGTTTTGGTGCATTTAGCTTTTTTGACCAAATATCAAAATTGTCTTCAGAAAGTGGATATTTTTAAAGGAAAAAAAATCATTTTATTGAAAACCCACTCTTCTTGCACTCTCACAATCAAAAGGAGCAGAGGAAGTTTCAACTCACCACACTAGGAGAGGTCAGGGTCAGGGTAAGGGTGGTTCTGAGGATGAGATTTTTAAAGGCAATTAGGTGGCTAAAGTTGCTGCATTGGCTGCTGATCAGCAGACCAGTCACATGCTCCATTCCTGCCTCAGCTTTAGGTGCAGTTGCAGGGGGATGGGAGAGAGCTGACTCCGCCTCTTCTATTACCTAAAAGATTCCTACAGTCTTGTGGGGGAATCTTCAGCAGCCCATTTAGGTCAGTATTACAGCTGCATCACGCAGACATAGGTCGGACCAAGGCTATGTACACACGATCACTTTATTGCGCGGTAAGGCTCCTTACCACGCAATAAAGCAAATAGCATACACACAATCAATTTCTCTGTTGCGCGGCAA
>ML685831.1:4520532-4562019 GCA_007922175.1 Pelusios castaneus
ATATGTCAAATTCACTGCTCTAGCAGAGCAGTGAAATTGAGTATTTTTGGGAGCTGCCCAGTTTGGCAGCTCCCCTGGACTGAGCTAAGGGGCTGGCCCGAACCAGCTGCCCACGCTGGTTCAAGCCAGCCCCCCAGCTCAGCTCCCGGGCTTCGGACGCCGGCAGGCACTCCGGCGCTTAAGTGCCGCAGCGCCTGCTGACACCTGAACCAGCTTGGGGTTCGGGTGTCAGCAGGCACTGAGGCGCTTAAGCGTGGCGCCTGCTGACTCCCGAAGCCCGGCCCCCCAGCTCAGCCTCCGGGCTTCGGATGACAGCGGGGGCTGGCAACGCAGCCCCCGCTGCTACCGGAAGCCCTGCAGCTGGGCTAGGGGTCTGGCTGTGGGCATTGCATGGTGGGACAGGTGCCCACCATGCACTGCTCTTCTTTCGCACAGGAGGATTCACACGGTGAATGCTCCTTTGCGAAAGAAACAGCACGTGTGTACACAAGAAAGCGCTATATTTATAGCGCTTTCCTTGTCCCGCAATAACTTATTGCGGGACAAGTGTTCTCGTGTGTACATAGCCCAAGTCTCTGGTCTATTAGCAGTTTTGTCAACTCCTGCAATTTACTGTAAGTTTCACAATATTTTGTGGTTTTTTTAAAGGTGCAGCTCATGCAGTGCAGTGGTTACATGAAAGTTTTGGTTTTCATTTTAAAAAATTAAGTTTCTAGCCTTAGGGAGATAAAAGACTGAAAATATGCTTCAAGTACACAGGCTCAAAATTAAAAGGCAAATAAAAAATACATCAAATTTCTTACTTTCTTTGTTTTGCGCATGATGTTTAGACCAACGTAATAATTTTGGAGTCTGAAGCATAATTCTTGAACCATCTATCTCGGGAATAGTGCAATAGTTCTAGTTAAAATTCAAGCTATACAAGCGTATATAGAATTCAGAAGGACATTATGGGTACTTGTACACTGATAACTTCCCAAAATGTAAGAACCTCCTGTTGTGAGTTGTTGATTTTGACTCTTGAGCAGGGCTTGCTGAGAACAGAACATGACCCTAGGGATGTATATTCATCCTATTAGAATTTCTCCATCAGGAATAGCAATCTGTCTTAGATCAAACTGGGTACTTTTTCAGATACATTCTCAGTAAAGTCATAAAGGATGAATTTGGAGACTACTGTCTCTCATTTTCACTTGCAAAGTACATTCTCTATAGGCTGGGGAGTCAGTGTCCAAACCATTCACTCTCACCAGCTTTCCTGTGTCCCCAGTGAGCTGGTAGCAATTTCTGTGTACTAGAATGCAAATACTCATATTTAAGGCAAAATAGTGCTATTGATGCTAATTCATAAGCTACCCCTGCTACTACTAAGACATTCTTCTGCCTCACAGTTATGTAGCAAAAGTGCAAGCATATTAATGATGGACAAACCTTTAAAGATTTAGAGAATCTGTTCAACTCTATTATAATATGCACCCTTAAAGCAGACAGGGTAATTTCACATTTACAGGCTTTACTTCAAGATTTCCAGTCAGGCCAGAAAGTCTGAGCAGCCTTTCTCATGGTATTGCTGCTTTTAACCTTAGCCAGAACTGGAATTTCAGAGAAACTTAAAAAATGAAAACATATGGGTCAAAAGGACTAAAAGATTTTCAAACTCCTGAAGTTTCATTTGGATAGAGTTTTCATTGAAAGTTTTGTTTGGCTCACATTAGGTCTGACTTGATGTGCTCGTCCTCCTAGAAGTAGATACTCTGAAAAGTAGAAGTTAGTCTTGAATTTTCAAGGAGACTCAGGTGCTCAACTCCTATTGAATTTAAACAGGAATTGGGAAGCCCCTTAGGCTCCTTTGAAAATCCCAAACATACTAAATGTAAAGAATGACATGTAGTTTACTTGCTAGTGTATTAGAATATGTCATTGATATTTTAACCTCTTATAGATTAAAACTGTTAACTGAATTCCAGCTGAGTAATTAATTCCTACTTTTCTCAGATTGTCCTCATGTTTCCTTTGGTTAAGGTAGACATCATGCTCTGTCCATAACTGTTGCATAGTTCTGTGTGATTTTAAAATGCTGCTCCCTATCACCCCAAAGATGAATGCACTCAAGAAATGTGTGAGTGATATCCTTCCAGTGTATTCTGGGAAAGAATGGCAAGTCTGTATCCCTTCTTCAGGAGCTTCAGGGGGTATGTCTCCTTCAATTCTCTTTGGGATGACACTGACGGGGTCTATTCTTTCTTTCCTTGGGAAGGCAATAGTATGCTCTCCTTCTCATTTTATTTCTAGAAAGTAATGAGCTTCTGCTGGGGTCTCTAACCTGGCCCCACATCCATACATCCCCAGCTCCCCATTTTTAAAGGCTTTAGGACATAGAACTTCAAAACTTTATCTTGAAATGATGGGTAAATGCCCACTGGCCTTTTAAGCAGAAGTCAGATAACATCTACCAACAGTAGCCTGAGTGGTCATGATACCACATGATTTTTTTTCTTAATTGAAAGGAGTGTGACTTTCATAGCATTATACCATTTTAGTTGACTTACAGTTCAAATGGTGAAAAGCTGCATGTTCTTATGACATTTAAATGTCTAGCTAGAATCACTCCTCACCAAAATGAAAAATAAGTAAATAAATACATAACTTTGCTGCTGAGAGTAAATGCACTACAGCTCACCTCTACAATTAAAGCTATCTGCTTTCTCTTTGCATTTAGCCTCTCATAGCCTCATGATTTAGTTCTACAAATATAGAAAATCATTTCTTTCCCTAGGTTGCTCTGTACTGTTTAAAACAGAGGAAGCTACATGAGGCCAGTGTGAAGAGACTGTTAGTGTCAATACTTTACAATACTTATGATTGTACTTGAGGATGTCTTGCATTATCTATGTATCTTTAAGAAGTGCAGTCTTCTAGTTCATTCTCATAAAAGAGAATGACTAGACTTGAATCTCTGCATTTGATGAGTTTTTCAGGCTCTACAAAATGGCTATTAAGCCCAGAGAATTGTGACTCAGTGGGGTTAAATTAGATTTGTTACTGCTTGCAACTGAACTCCCTTTAGTAGTTGGAGTGGGCTTCTGTAGCAGATGGAAAAAAATAGAGCATGAGCCACACAGCAATTTTTCATAGTTATTGCAGGTGACATATCTAAACTGGCAGTAGGCAAGCATGGGAAAGGCATATAAATTAGACAAATAAAAGTTTCTTTAAACTCGTTCAAAATCACCAACAGAAATATAGATAGAAAGAAATGAACTTCAGTGGGGTGTGTGAGTGAATAAAATCATCATGTCTTCTTCAATACCTTTCAATGAAAAGAATATCTTGAGGAAAGAAAAATAGCTGTGGCCTTTCATTGTGCAGTGAGTCAAAAAACAAGTGTGACACAACTAAAATCTGTACTAACTTGTCCTACTTCAGAGAATGGTGAGCATAATACATAGTCCTTTCATTTTAGAAAGCATTTAAAAATCCAGGTCATTAATAATTTCTTCAAGGACAAGCATTTTGGAAAGGGTTGGATCTTTCTGTTCCATGGACTTTATTAAAAGTCTGTATACTTTCTTCAAATTTTTATTGTATGAAACGAAAATTCAATAACAATAGTTTGCAAGTAGTGCACAGTGCTTAAAAGTTAATTCCTGTGAACATTTTCTCCCATTGCAATACAGCCACAAAATTTGGTAGGGGACATTTGATTATGGCAAGTGAGGACTTTTAATAAAGCTGTATGAAGATTAATTCAAGCATCAGCCGATGCTACTGTATTCTTGTTATTCCAGCTACCCTTAGCTGAGGTAAGGCATTTGTAGTTCACACTCTGCAGTCTTAAATACAATAGTGCAATTTAAAATCCTCACCTCTATGCAAAATGAACAGTTTATCTACTCTTCCCTCTTCCCTTGTGTCCTGGGCTAGGAGCAAGATAGTTAGGGGAAGAGAGAACCCTTTTCCGTTATATTTCTTGTTGCTTTGTCAGCCATCCTTATTGATCTTAAGTGGTGAAAAGCTACACAGCCAAAGCCACTCTACCCCAATTTTCCTTTCTCTATCTTGCTAGAAACTTACCATTGGCTCCATCAGCTATCTTTATCCCACAGAGATGTGCATTCTTGGTTGGTGGCATAAAGACAAGAATCCCTGAAGATTGTCACACTGAAGCCCACTGAGGGCTTCTACTAATCTTTCATTTTCAAGAGCATCAAAACTGTATAAGTGAAATTGGAAAAACGCAGGCCTTTCACTTGAGAGACTAACATGCAGAGAAGGAGTCTGGAAGAAAATAAGTGTTCCCAGCTGTAAAATCTATATTTGCAAGAAAGAAGTTGTTACAGGGTTGAAATAGTTCTCTCTTTTTCTCTAAAATGAGGGTACTTTTTCTTTTCTTTAAATATACATTTTTTCCAAATAGAAGATGAAACTTCACAAATCGGTTTGGTCTATTGCTTGAAAATGATGTTATCAATTGAAAAAACAGCACATTTTAAAGCTGATCTGGTTACTTAGTCCTATTACAAAAAAAACATGATAAATCTGATGCAAAGATAACAATGAAAACCACACAATAAAAAGGGCCAGAATTTTGAAGTTACTGCAGGGAGTCCATAATCTTTATGTGCTGGGGAGTGCACTTCTGTCTGCCCCAGAACAGAGGGATTTTTGGTGGGGGAAAGGGGAAATTATGAGAAAAATACAGGTAGATGTGATGATGTTTGGATTCATAGTACTATAATATTATATCAACATTGCAAAATTACAATAATTTGTACACAATATTTACTGTCAGGTACCTTTGGAAATATTATAATTCACTAAGATTGATAAGAATGCTTATATGCATGTGTCAATCTTGCATTATAAGTTCTAAATATATATGGCATATTTGTATTTCAAGTTGTGCTGTGTTTCTGGGTGGAACCCCAGACAGGATGGCAGCAGCACTAAGCCTTCTTAATGGCCCATCAAGGGAACCGAAAGGTTCAATTAAGTGAAGGAACTCAGAAGCTACACCTTATGTAAGAACATGTAAGGACTCTGAGGCTTTTCTGTGCTATGTGCTGTGTGGCTGTGCTTGGGACAAGCCACATGACAAAAAAACATAAGAAGCACCATCCCCATCTTGTCTTCATTCCTGCTTCCTACCTCTGGATCAATTCATCTACAATTAAAGCTGTGAAACAAAGGACTGAGACCCCTCCAGGTACTCAGGGCCAGTCCAACCATATAGGTGAACTAGGCAGTTGCCTAGGGAGCCAGGCTTTAAGGGGCGCCTAATTAGATGGAAGTGAATATTTTTCCTCTATTTAAAAAAAATATTAATATGGTATCTTCTTTTACAACATATGGATGTGGGTGGTGGAGGCGCAAAGTCATATTCACCTAGGGCACCAAAACTCCTTGGGCTGGTCCTGCAGGTACTGGAGATATTCTAGTGGAACTGGACAAGCCTGCAAACTTCACAGGTCTGATGAGAATCTGAGATATATGAATTTTATCGTCACTTGTATGTATCTGATTGATTTGACCAGTTAATATTACTCTTCTCATTTGTCTGGGGATTTTTTTCCCCCTTTTATAATAAACTTTTAGTTTTAATCACTAAAGGATTGGCTGGCAGCATGGTATATTGGGAAAGATCAAAATTTACGATGTTTTGGCAATTTGACTGACCTTTGTGGATCAGGAGAACATTTTTAGTGCAGAGAATAGAGTTTTAATAATGTATCTCTTTATTGGACCTAGCAGCTGACTGACAGCCAGACATTGAAACATAGGAAAGGGGACTGTGTAAAATATATATAAAATATGAAAATCATAGAATCATAGAACTAGAAGGGACCATTGCAGGTCACCAACTTCAGTCCCCTACACTTCTGGGCAGGACCAATTACCATCTAAACAATCCCTGACAGATGTTTGTCTAACCTGCTCTTAAAAATTTCCAGTGATGGAGATTCCATAACCTCCTTAGGTAACTTATTCCAGTGGTTATTCACCCTGACAGTTAGGAAGGTTTTCCTAATGTTGAAGCTAAACCTCCCTTGCTATGAGTTAAGCCCATTGCTTCTTGTACTATCACCAGTGATTAAGGAGAACAATTTTTCTCCCTCATCTTTATAACAACCTTTTAAGTACTTGAAAACTGTTATCATGTCCCCTCTCAGTCTCCTCTTTTTCAGACTAAATAAACCCAGTTCTTTCAATCCTCCCTTGTAAGTCAAGAGTTCCAGACCTCTAATCATTTTTGTTGATCTTCTTTCTCTTCTCTGGACTTTCTCCAATTTGCACACAGACAGACAGATAGGATTCTTGATAACCAATCTGAGTAACCAGAAGCATTGTTTGTAACTGTCTGGAGAATCTGACTGTAGTGTTATCTACCAGTTGGGGAGAATCTGCTGTCCTTGTATAGCCTGCCCTGACTTCGTCATATTCAGTTGGGGTACCTTAGGTGCTTACTGGCCACAGCAGGGTTGTAGGATATACAGCTAAACAGATACATCACCCATTCTCACTGTGGAGTGAGGGATGGGGGGCTGAATGGCCACAGAGTGGGTCCTCTGCTACAGTACAACTTGATGGGGGTGAGATTGGATTTACCAACTGTCACAGGATGCATATCCATGCACCCCTGGGGTATGATCTATGTAAATTTTCTGTTTACTTTTGCAATGTAATTATATGGTTTCATGCCAGTTGTGCCATGTAAGGTTCCCTTTCGAATGCTCTGCCTTATTGTTATGGTATCAAGTTTCCTGCAGCATCATGTCTGTGTATAGTTGTGAAACATGTTACATGGCTCAGGCCATCAGGGCTATCTCTCACCATGGAGACTGGAGAGACACTTGACAAAGGCAATGTAAAAGAGCTCCCTGGTTCAGGAGGAACAAAGAGAATCACACAGCAGCACAGAGGGTGGGGAAGTCTCCTGCCTTTTCTGAACAAAGATTATCCCCTGGCTGGAAGGAGGATCAAGGTGGGGGGCGGGATTTGAAAAACAAACTTCTGGGGGCTTTTTGCCAGAGATTTTCCATCCTGAAACATCTATAAGAAGGAGTGAGCCTACAGATGGGCAGAGACTGGCTGCTAAACCATCATTTAGCCAGATCTTGTGAGTAATCTTGGACAGTGATGATAGCTAGAATGTGGGAATGTGGCTTATGTCTTTTATTTGATTATGGTAACTCTTGACTTCTTTATTAAATGCTTGTGCAGTGATTTGCTCTATTGTCACTTAAAATCATATTCTAATCAATAAACTAGTATTTGTTTTATCTAAAGTGGTGTAAACTTTAGAGGTTGGGGAATAAGCAGAGCTGGGCATTCTCATTTCATTGATAAATGGGCGAACCAGAGTCCATGATGCCAATAGTGGTTGGGAGAAGGGTCCTGATCCCTATAGGATGGTAGTTCCTGGTGTAGTATCTGGGGCTTGAGGGTGCTCACAGGGAGATCATCCCCTGAGTGAATGTAGCGCACACACCCACAGCCTGGAACCAATTTCATGCAGTCAACTGCTGTGGACTGTCTCAGGAGTGAGTGGTCACCTGGCATAGGGGGGTGAATCAGGGTTCAGGAGTGGAGATCGGGGGTCACAGTGACACACTGGACCAGATCCTGGAAGGGGAATGTCATACCAACCAACCTCAATAGATGTTTATGAGGTAGAAAGGAGTCATTTTAAATTGTTGGAGGCCAAACAATTTTATTTTTAAAATTACCAAAAATATATAGTGAAGAGAACTGAGAAATGTTAGATCACCTCATTCTAATCATTTTGCTTGCTGTGACTCAGTGGTGTGACTCCCACCATTTTAGTCACAGAGATTCTCATATATTCCTAAAGAGACACCAGGATTGAGGACAAGCAAAATAATTACAACTATCATCCATGGTATTTGTTTATTTAAGAAAGCAGAAGAAAACATTATGAATTATTTTTGGAAATTCTATGGCCTGTGTTAGACAGGAGGTCAGACTAGATGATCCTGGCCTTGGAATCTATGAATCTGTGAATTAAACAAAACAGCACAAATGATGGAACACAAAGCATAAATTGCTTACTTCCATTACTGACTCCTCTGTATGCTTCGTTGATGAGAGCTTTGGCAGAGAGTACACTTTGAGAGCAGATCCGTTGTTGGTGGGCAGATTTCTCTTGGAAAATTGAATCCAAGGCATTGTTTTCACAAAATTATTGTGAGGCCAGTCTTAGTATATTCTTAAATAACTAAGAAGGTTTATAAATGGCCAAAAGAATTTTGATTAAGGGAAGATGGATTATGCTAGTTATTTAAAACCAGACAGAGGATAATTGGATGAAATAAGCAATATTAATCCTATGAAATCAAAGGAAATATTTAAATCAGTTACTCAGAAGAAGTCTTTTAAGGAACTGCCTTCAAACAGACCAATTACAAGTATTAGGAATCTCAAATCAAATTAAATTCCATCATTTACTTATTAACCAGTGGTCTCTTCTTAAGAATACATGGTCTCACCATTTGATGATTAACAGAAGATACTGTTAATATTTTAAGTTACTTGCATTTCAATATTCCAATATAACCATTACAGGAGGTTTCAAATCTAATCTTTTGGCAATGTCTAAGTTAAGTTTCTTTGACCGATCCTTGTTGAGATTTTTGGGAGGGTTTCCTTGTTCTGTTTTCCTCTTGTCTTCTTAGCTGTTGGTAATACCTTGCTTGTAGAAATGGTCAGGATGAATTGTGGAACATTTGCAGGGTATCAAAAGGGGTGTGTGTGTGTGTGTGTGAGAGAGAGAGAGAGAGAGAGAGAGAGAGAGAGAGAGAGAGAGAGAGATATTTTACGAGGGAGTTCTCCAAATTGAGATGTGTTTGCCTGTTAGTTTGTTTTGTTCATTGTGTCCATGCTTGCTTGTTGTGTTTCTGGCTGATTAAAGAATACAGTATGGTCTGTTTTTGGGACTGGGGCCTGAGCCAAGTGGCCTGCTAAGCTGGGCTGAGAACTTACTAAAGAGGCTTAGCCTCCTATCCTTTGATCCCTCACCTCCTAAGAACTCCTTGAAAAGGGAATAGGCCTAACACAAGGAGAACGGTGTGGGGGGACACACAGGGAGGGATTAAAAAAAGCCAGTTCCTATGTGGACACAAGCAGCAAATGGGATTTTTTTGAGGGAGTTTAAAATGGGAATGTGAAAGGCAGTTATATCTAACATATAAGGCTACGTCAACACTAGGAAAAGTTAGATCGAGCTAATGAGTGGTAGTTATTAAGTCAACTTACGCCTTCATTAAATCGACTTAAGGATTTTCTTAAGTTGACTTAATGAAAGCCTAGTATGGACACTGTGACTGGGGCCTCCTGGGATACCCTCCTGGACATGCAAAAATCAGAGCAAGCTGCAAAACCGGGAGCCAAACTCCCCACACACTGATGGGTGGTACTTAAACCAGTCTCCATATCAGTTCCAACCAGGCTTCTGGTTCCCCACACCAGGTACCAAGAAATCTGTCCAAAATAGAAAAAGCCCCCTTTATTGCACTCCAGCTCCTCCGGCTCCCACCTAGCTACACGGTCCCTTAAAGAAATAGGTTCTCCTGACCCCAAAGGGCCAGCCACAGCACACAGAACAATATAGGTTTGTATCTTACCCGAAATACTACACTGGTAGCCAATCCTTTAGCAATTACAACTAAAGGTTTAATATAAGAAGAAAAGAAGCAAAATATGAGGGATGTTAAAGGGTCAAAGCGAATCACATACATACAAATGATTTAAAGTTCATGAAAAGCAGTTTGCAGGCTTGTTTCTCTGGAGTTTGCAGGCTTGTTCCTCTGGTAAACACCCAGCACCAGGGAGGGCCTCAATCCTTTGTTCAGTCTCAGAGGAATAGTTCCAGAGATGGGTGTTGGCTGTAGACTGGGGACTTGAGAGCAAGATGGAGTTGGGGCTGCTGCCTTTTATCACCTCTGGCCTTCTCCATGCTGTGTGCAGTTCTTTCCAGTCAAACTGGAGTTGTCACATGTTCAAGTCCTAGTGGATCAACAGGTTTTCTCCTTCGGCCCATTGTACTGGGGAGCTTCCTTAAGGGGCCGTTAAGGAGACAATGGCTGGGTAGACATTCAGTCTGGGGAATTTTCCCAGACTCACACAAATTAAAATATAACAATCATATTCCTAACTTCTAATATGAATACAAATCCTACACATAAACTATATAATCGTTTCCCACAAATTACTACCTTTCTATTGACACCAAACATGGCATAGTTCCTATGGATTATAACAATTATAAAATATTAATACAAAATAATAGCATAAATGGTTCCCTAAATCCAGAGAGGGTCACAGACACAGCTTAATTTAAGTTGACTTAAGCCTCCTTAAATTGCCAGTGTAGACATAGCCTTACACCCTAAACTTAGACCAGTAACTCTCCATCCTCACATGGCCCCTCAAAAAACTCTGCAAGAGTGAATGATGAAGGCAGAAGTCTGGCAGCACAGCTGGGCCTATCTCATTTAGTGCTTTGAAGACAAGATACATGATTTACCTGTCTCATGGGCAGGTGACATCTGCATATACTTCAAGTAGCTCTTGGCCCTCAGAGCTGCAGTATGAAGTCTTGAGACTAGAGTGGCTGAACTGGAGGAGTTAAGGGACACAGAGTGGTACAGAGAGGAGATTTTCAGAAACACAATAGAGCTTTCCCATCCCCAATCTGACATCCTATGTGCTGTTAAAGTCTGTCAGGCTAGGAGACTCTCAGGCTGGAGCAAAGGTAAACAATCCAATAGCTCGAACCGTCTTTTCAGATGATGTCATGGTATCCTCTCTCACTGAGGCTATCCCTTTGGGAGAGGGAACCCAAGTTAATAGGAATAGCCTGAAAATAGTAAGGGGGGATTTGGTTATTAGAAATAGAGATAGTTGAGTTTGTGATGGCTGGAGAATTGCATGATGAATTGCTTACAGGGTGTAAAGGTTTCAGCTCTGATGATACATCTATCTAGTTAGATTTCTGTGCAATGCTGAAAAGAACTGGTGGTCAGGGCCAAATTTGGGCTATTAGGCAAGAGATAAAAGTCCACGACCTCCATGATAGCATTCTGTGAAATGCTTCCTTTTCCATGCACAGGACCAAGAACACAAGCAATACTACTAGGTTTTAGTGAATGGATGAGACAGTGATGTAGAGAGGAGGGATTTCAGTTTATTAGAAACTGAAGAATCTTTTGGGAAAGCAGTAACCTATAATGGAAGGATGGACTCCACCTAAACTAAAAAATCAAATGGTTGGTTTGTAAAATTAAAAGGATTGTAGAGGGTGTTTTTAAATTAATGGCTGGGGTTAAATTGATAGGTGCAGAGAAGCACCTGATTTGAATGGAGACATCCCCTAGGGATAATTTATTAAAGGTGGAGCGCTGTATCCTAGTAAAGGAGATAGGAGAGAAGCCGTTGTAAATTCTAGGTGGGAGCTACTGAGAAACAGACAGGTAAAAGAGTCCTATTTAAATAGAACATATGATGGCAAGCAACTGAATGTTGACAAAATATATAAGTCTTTATATTCAAATGCTAGTACTCTAAATTCTAACGTGGGTGAACTAGAGTGTCTGGTATTAAATGAAAATATTGATATCCTAAGAACCTAACAATGGCCATAGTGGGTCAGACCAATGGTCCATGTAACCCAGTATCCTTTCTTCTTATAGTGGCCAATGCCAAATATTTCAATGGGAATGAACAAAACAGAGTAATTAGTTGAGTGATCCATCCTTTGTCATCCATTTCCACCTTCTGGCAGTCAGAGGTTTAGGGATATGCAGTCTATGCGGTTGTGTCCCTGAGCATCTTGACTAATAGCCATTGATGGGTCTATCCTCCAGGAACTTATAAAATTCTTTTTTTTTAATTCTGTTATACTTTTGGCTTATACAACATCCCCTGGCAATGAGTTCAACTGGTTGACTATGTATTATGTGAAATACTTCTTTATGATTGTTTTAAACCTGATGACTATTAATTATATCAGGTGGCCCCTTGTTCTTTTGTTGTATAAAAGATAAATAATATTCCTTATTCACATTCTCCACACTATTCATAATATTATAGTCTATTGTCATATCCCTGTTTAGCAGTTTCTTGTTCTAAAATGAACAGTCCCAGCCTTTTTACTCTCTTCTCTAATAGAAGATAGTCCATGTCACTAAACATTTTTGTTGCTGTTCTCTTTGTTTTTTAAATTCTAATATAACTTTATTGAGATCGGGCAACGAGAACTTTGTGCCATATTCTAGTCATGAGTGTACCGTGGATTTGTACAGTGGCATTTACTGGGTTTTTTAATCTATTCCTTTCCTCATGCTTCTTAAAATTCTGTTAGTTTTTTTTTGACTGCTGCTGTACATTGCACAGACATTTTCAGAGAATTATCTATGATGAGGCCAAGATCTCTTTCTTGGGTGTTAACAGTCAATTTGCACACCATCATTTTGATTATATGGTTTGAATTATTTTTTTCCCAGTTTCCATTACTTTGCATTTATCAACCTTGAATTTCATTTACCATTTTGTTGCCCAGGCACCCAGTTTTATTGCCAGGTCACCCAGTTTTTCAGTCAGCTTTGTACTTAACTTTCTGGAGTAATTTTGTGTCATTTGCAAATTTTGTCACCTCACTGTTCACCCCAACTTCTTTCCAGCTCATTTATGATTATGTTGAACATCACAGGTCCCAGTACTGATCCTTGGAAAATCCTGCTATATATTCCTACCTTTTGTTTCCTGTCTTTTCACCAGTTACTGATCCATAACAGGACCTTCCCTCTTATCGCATAACCGCTTACTTTGCTTAAGAGCCTTTGGCTATGTCTACACTTGCAAGTTAGTTCAAATTGAGGAGGCTTAATTCAAACTAACTAAAGCCGTGGCTACACTAGGCTTTAGTTAGTTTGAATTAAGGGCTTCCTTAATTCGAACTAATAAGTTCAAATAGGGTATTTGAACTAAGGGGTTAATTCGAACTAACTAGTTCGAATTAAACAATGTGGCCATGTTAATTCAAACTAACTAGTTCGAATTAACCAATGTGGCCATGTTAATTCAAACTAATTTCTTAGTTCGAATTAACCGGCCATTGAAATGAATGGGGATCGCTAATTCGAACTAAGCAAGTGCTTGCTTAGTTCGAACTAACGTTCCAGTGTGGCCATGCTAGTTCGAATTAAGCTAATTCGAACTAAAATTAGTTCGAATTAGTTAGTTCAAACTAACTAATTCGAATTAATTTTAGCAAGAGTAGACACAGCCTTTGATGCGAGACCTTGTTTACGGCTTTCTGAAAATCCAAAGTCTTGTCCACATGCTTGTTGACTCCTTTAAATAATTTTATTAGATTGGTGACACATGATTTCCTTTTACAAAAGTCATTTTGACTCTCCCCAACATATCATATTCATCTCTGAGTCTGATTATTCTGTTTTTTACAGTGGTTTCAACCAATTTGCCTAGTGCTGGAGTCAGGCTTACCGGCTTGTAGTTGCCAGTTTATTGACATTTATCTTTTATGCTTATATCTGATATTGCTTTAATATGTATTTTAAACACAATATGTTATATGGACTTCTATCTCTTCTCCTTCTCCATTTTGTAACAACATGTTCAACATACTTCTAAGGTTCAAACTTTGCCAACAGCTATTCTACGTGTCCCTCAGCCTGTTTTCAACTTTAACTGGAGACAGTCAGCTCCAGAGTAACTATCCTGATGAAGTTTGACTATATTTTCACCCCATCATGCTTCAGGAGCAAGCTTACATCCAAGCATGGATGTGATTGGTTTGCTGTCAGCAACTGAAATGCCCTGGCTTTTGAAGTCAGTCAGAAACATCTACCAGACAGGTTGTTGCTCTTTCTTAAATTGGAAATTATTGGAATTAATAAATCGGAATCAGCTCTGAATGAGCTAGAGTTAACTGGTCATAAAGGGGAAACTTTGAAATGAACATTTACAAAGCTATATTTGTCTTTTGATGTGTTTAGTGATTTGGTGATGGTTTCTGCTATATTATATGCAGGGCCTAAATTCTTATAGAGTATTTTCTGTGGCCTTCCTTGCTCCACAGCATGCTCTAAAAACACTGGGGGCAGGTAAAAATATTTACTAGAGCTCCAATCCAGACAGCTCTGGCTGAATTTAGGCCCTGTCCATATGCAACTCTTATTTATCTCTGTTATTAAGGCCAAATTTCACAAGTGGGGGAAGAGGATTAAACTTTACAGGCTCCAAAGGAGTTTTGCTTGCTTAGAGCAGTGGTAGTTTGAATCCTTAGGGTAGTGTTTACAGTTAAATCATTTTCTTTATCTGGGATAAACTTTTCTGTCCAGCATCAAAATGTGTCTGACTTAAGGCAAGGAAAAAAATATTAGAGATGTACTTGTGCTTTGCTTTATCCTGTTACAGATTAATAGACTCTAAAACCAGATGGGACTATTGTGATCATCTAGTCTGACCTCCTGTTTTGGCTATAGAACTTGCCCAAAATAACTCCTAGAGTATATCTTTTTGAAAAATATCCATTCATGATTAAAAATAGTCAGTGATGGAAAATCAACTGTAACCTTGGTAAGCTGCTACAGCAGTTAATTACCCTTAAAAATGTATGTCTTATTTCCAGTCTGAATTTCTCTAGATTCAACTTCCAGCCATTAGATATTGTATCTTTCTCTCCTAGATTAAAGAGCCCATTAGTAAATATTTGTTCCCCATGTACATACTTGCAGACTATAATTAAGTCACCCCTTGGTCTTCTGTTTGTTATAGATTGAATTCTCTGAGTCTATCACTATAAGGCATTGTGATGGGGTGTACCTGGTTCTTTGAGACCCACTACTGGAGCTCTGTGATCTTATCTCTCACCAAGCTGCAGAAAAGGATCAGCAAAGGTGGGTAGTCCAGGCCTTCCTAGAGAGATTGCATAGAAGTAGCCAATCAGAACCAAGCTGGCTCTGTTAAAAGGAACTCCAGAGCCTGAACAGATCACTTCCTGGTTGGAACCAGAGGAGCAAGGAATGGTGCCCTTATTTGTCACAGAAGCTCAAGAGAACAAGAAGATGGGTTCTGATTGTTATTTGCATTCAGCAAGGAGGAAGAGGATATGAGAACTCCAGTTTAGGGTGAAGAAAACGGGGATATGTGGGAAAAGGCCCTGGGAATAGCAGTAACAAACTAGAGGCAGCTGTTATAGGTTTTCTCAATTAAGACATAGAGTGGTGAGCAGGGCCGTCCTTGGGGGGCGCAAATGGGGCAATCGCCCCAGACCCCGCCGTTATGTGGGCCCCACGCTATCCCACTCCCAGCGAGGCAGTGCAGGGCCCGCGCCACGGCGGCTCCCCCACAGTTGCGCTTTAACCTCCCACCGCTGCTTTCGGCAGCAAACTGAAGGCAGCGGGGTGGGGCGGGAGGGCTTTGCCCGGCCTCTGGGCCAGTCCTCCCTGCCCCCAGAGCAAAGCAGCCATCCCAGGGGCGGGGCAGGTGAGTACATGGGGCCAGCGCCCAGCCCACATGTGACAGTCCTCAGCCATGGCCGCCGCTAGTGGGCAGAGCGGCCTCAGCTGGGGCCAGCTCCCAGTGGCGACCTTGGGTCCTCAGCCATGGCCGGGGCGGTGGGTGGCCTCAGGGCCGCAGAAAGGGCTGGGTCAAGTGGTGTCGTTGGCACTGGGCATGTGGGGCTCGTGTTCCGAGTCCCAGCGCCAATGCCTCAGGTCTGGCAGGACCCGGGGCCTGGCCACCACCAGCAGCTCAGCTCTTGCCGGGGATCCTGCCGCGCTGCCGCCAGCCGGATCTGGCTCCCCGAGGGGGCTGGAGAGCTGGGGCACGCCATGCCACTGCCAAACCAATCAGGCCTGCTGCCAGCAGGGCCAGGGAACCAGGGCACGCCACGGAGCTGCTGGCCCGATCTGGTCCCCCAAAGGGGCCAGGAGGCTGCACCACCGCCCCACTGGTGGCCAACTGCGACCCCCACCGACGCTGGCTTTCCAGGGCTCTGCCTTCCAGGCTGTGGCCCACAGCAGCAGCTCACTGCGACCCCCACTGAGGGGGAGGACGGATCAGGGCCCCCAGTGGCCGGATTGGGCCTGGGCCCCTCAGATTGCTGGGGGCAGAGTGGCCCAGCCTAGCCCACCCTTCCCCCCTCCAGCATGGAGTGGGGGCCCCCCAGGTCAGTTGGCCCTGGGCCCCACTCCCCCTTAGCTGGTGAGCAGGCCCAGGTTATGCCACTGGCCACTAGTGAAGTGGTCTAAACACCAAGAAGAAGGTAAGGCTCGCTTAGAAGCCCAAATGAAGGTCAAGAATTAAAGGGCCCTGAGATGGGGCTGAAGACCCTGGTGAGGACAGACAGTCTTGTCAGATGTTTTGCTACCCAGGAAGACGTACATCTATCTTGACTGGGTGAGTTGGCTGGAGGGCTGATCCATGGAAGATCCACCAAGTGAGGTCACCGACCTGTCAGGGACACCAGGAGTGGGGGGGAGGGGGAAATTGCAGCATCACACTCAGTTGCTAGAAGGCACTCAGGAGATGAATGTCCCATTACAGGCATGATATGTAATCCTTTGACTCAGTGGTTCCCAATCTTTTTGGCTTACAGGACATAGCTACCATTTTTACAACCCTGAAGGGCCAGCAATCTCCACCAGCAACATTCCCTTTCAACCCATCTCCACTGCAGCCAGACTGAAGGAGTTCAGCAAGTATCTCCTCGATGATCTCCCATCCCCCTGGCTGCAGCAAGGAAACTGCAGACATACAATAGCTGCATGCACTCCACCTGGTTCCCAGGAAGTGGCTTCCTTCTGCAGCCAGGGGGACAGAAGATCAGTGCTCCCCTTCCTCTGGCTCCAGCAGGGATCCCAGTGCCTATGGACCCTGGCAGCACGCTTTGCCAGGCTCCCTGCTACAGTGACTGATCTCCCATCCCAAGCAGTAGGGAGCCTACATTTGTCTTGTAGCCCCATGGCAATGGTCTCCGCCTGAGTCTTTAGACAGTAGTTCCTTTCTATAACCAGTGGGAGGGCTGCTTTGAAGGACTCCAGAGGCCACAGGTAGGGAACCACTGTTTTAATCATTCTTCTGGCTCTTCCCTCAACCCTCTCCAGTTTATCAATATCTTTCTTGAAATGGGAACCCCAAAACTAGACACAGTATTCCAGCCATGGTAAAACCAGTGCTAAATTGAGAGATGAAAATAACCTCTGTACTCCTACTCAAAATTCCCATATTTATGCATCCAAGGAGTGCATGAGCTCTTTGGACCACAGCATCACACTGGGAACTAATGCAGCCAGTTATCCAGCATGACCTTCAAATCTTCTTTGGAGCCGCCGCTTTAAGGATGGAGTCCTTCATCATGCAAGTGCGGCCTACATTCTTTTTTCTGAGATTAATACATTTACATTTAGTCATATAAAAATACTTATTATCAGCTTATCAAATGATCCAGATTACTCAGTGACTTCTTTGCTGTTTATCACCTCCCTGATTTTGGTCTCATTTGAAAACTTTCAGTGATGATTTTATGTTTTCTTTCAAGTCATTGATAAATAATATTAAATAGAATAGAGCCAAGAACCAATCCCTTCGAGACCCCGTTAGAAACACAGCTGTTCGGTGATTTTTTGAGAGCAGTTACATTTTGAGAGCTATCAGTTAGCCAACTTTTAATCCATTTAATGTGCATCATGTTAATTTCATATCTTTCTGGTTTTTAATATAAATGTCACACTGTGCCAAGTCAGATGCCTTACAAAAGTGAAGTACCTTATGTCAATGCTATAACCTTTATCAACCAATTTTGTAAGCACATCAAGTTAGCTTGACAGGATTTAGTTTCCATAAACCCATGTTGATTTGCATTAATTATATTACCCTCCTTTAATTCTTTATTAATTGAGTCCCATATCTGCCTGTCCAATATCTTGCTTGGGATCAATATCAGACTGATAGGCCTGTAATTACACTTTAAATATTGAAATATTAGTTTTCTTCCAGTCTTCTGAAACTTTCCCAGTGCTCCAAGATTTATTGAAAATCAATATTAATGGTTCAGCAAGTTTCTCAGCCAGTTCTTTTAGAACTCTTGCAATCTTACTTGATTTTAAATTGTTTAACTTTGGGGGCTGCTGTATTACATCCTCCTGAGATATTAGTGGAATAAGAAGAGTGTTTCATATGGTGTAATTACATCATCTCTTTCTTTAGCAAACATAGAACAGAAATATTTATTGAACTCTACTGCTTTTTCTGCATTATTATTGATAATTCTACCATTTCCATCTAGTAATGGATCAATACTATTTTCAGGATTCTTTTTATTCCTAATATACTTTTAAAACTTTCTGTTGTCCTTAACTCTGCTGGCCATAGATTTCATTTTGTGTTCCTTGGCTTCCATTATCAGTTTTCTACAGTTCTGATTTATATTCATTATGATAAACTTCACATTTCCTCAGTTTGTTAAATATTATTTTTATAGCTGTCTTCATTACTCCTCAAAATCATCTTGATTTTAACCAATACGACCTTTTTCCTCAATTGTGGGTTTGGGGGCATCTTTTAAGTTGTTCTTACATGATTCCCACTTATCATTCACATTTTTCTTATTTAAATTCTTCATCCCAATTGATTTGGCTCATAATGTGTCTTCAGTTTTGTGAAACTGGTTCTTTTATAAGCACTACTTATATATCACTGGTCTTGACTCTGTTCTGTTTGCACTTTATAAATGTGATTTAAGTCATGATTAGTTGTACCTAAATTACAATTAGTTATGATCAGTTCCTCTATCTATTAATACATAGTCAAATATAAAATTCTCCTTTGTTAGATGCAGAACTTTTGAGTTAGGAAATCTGTCATCTATAATAATTAGAAATTCTAAGAATGTTCTGGTACTAGCAGTATGAGACTTCCAGCATATGTCACTCAAATTGAAGTCCCCCATGATCACACAGCTTTCCCCCCTAGTCTAGACAGGTACATGGAGCTGTTCATCCTGTTCTCCAGTGTGATTTGGTAGCGGACACCTAGGAATACCCCATCTTGTGCATCATCTGTTAAGACCTTGATCTATAGGTATTCAAGATCATTTTCTTCCAGTTCATCAGTGCGTATGTCTACACTGCAGTTAAACATCCATGTCTGGACCATGTCAGCTAACTTGAGTTTACAGGGCTCAGGCTACGGGGCTGTTTAATTGTGATGTAGACATTCAGGCTCAGGCTGGAGCCTGGCTCTGGGACCCTCCCCATCACAGGGTCCCAGAGCCCAGGCTCTGGCCCAAATCCACAGGTCTACATCACAGTTAAACAGCCCCTTAACCTGAGTCATAGATTCATGAATTTTAAGGTCAGAAGGAACCAATATGATCATCTAGTCTGACTTCCTGTACAATGCAGGCCACAGAACCTCCTGCCCACTCCTGCAATAGACACTAAACTATGATTGAGTCACTGAAGTTCCCAAATCATGGTTTAAAGACTTCAAGGTACATAGAAACCATCAGCGAGTGACCCATGCCCCACATTACAGGGGAAGGTGAAAACCCCCATGCCAATCTCAATCTACCCTAGGGGAAAATCCCCTCCTGACCCCAAATATGGTGATCAGCTTATCCCAGAGCATGAGAGAAGACTCACCAGCCAGAAACCCCAAAAAGAATTCCCTGCACCAATTCAGAAACCATCCCATCTAACATTCAATCACAATCCACTGGCATATTTACCTCTCGTAGTGAAATATCCATCAATTGCCAAGTTAGGCTGTCCCATCATACCCCTCCATAAATTTATTCAGCTCAGTTTTTAAGCCAGCTAGGTTTTTTGCCCCACTGCTCCCATTGGAAGGCTCCAGAACTTGACTCCTCTGGTGGTTAGAAACCTACATTTAATTTCAAGTCTAAACTTCCTGGTGGCTAGTTTATATCCATTTGCTCTTGTGTCCACATTGGTGCTGAACTTAAAAATTCCTCTCTATCCCTAATATTTATCACTCTGATGTATTTACAGAGAGCAATCATATCTCCCCTCAACCTGCCACATCCCATCTCTGGGTGTTTAGTTGCTGTCTAGACATACCCAGTAACTTTGAAACAGTTAGTGCCATGTCTGATACAGAGTTAGGCGCATGGTTCAATGAAACGGCTAGATGTGTTTGCAATATGAATGCTATTGTGTTTTCTGAAAAAAAGCGAAGAGAATATATTTAAGCAGTGGAAAAATGGAGTCACTTGACATCAACACACATGGGACATACTTTTCTAACAAAATTTAACTTGCTGCTTCTTTCTTATTAAACTCAGTGGTGATACTTTAAGAAACAATGAGGGGACAGAGCCAAAATTTTTAAAAAGGCAGCTAATGATTTGGGGGGTCCTCAATTTTTTAGTTCTAATCTACTGATCCTTTTAAAGGGCACTCTGCTGTGCCTAAAAATCAGATCCTATATGGTGTCTTGAGTTGGACACCCTAAAATTGAAGCTCTCTAAATCACTACCTGCTTTTGAAAATCTTGACTTTACCCATTTACACTAGCTGAGGAACTGACTCCAGATGATGTAGGTGGCACCACTTTTATCTTGTAATTAACTATGACTAATCCTGCTGCTTACTGCAAAGCTGAGCATAATGGGATGGTTTTATATTTCCATATGTTTGCACAGTACTTCCTATTAAAGACAGACATCGCAATTAGAGGAAAGGAACTTTGTGGGGTTGGATAGATTTTAAATTTACTTTTCAAATTATTTTGTGGGCTCAACAGGTTCACAAATCTAGCTAGTTTGTGGACCATTTTTCCCTTTAATTTATAGCTGTGGATTTTGATCAAGAGAGGTTTGGTTTAAAAAGAAAAACAAGAATGTTATGTGTTAGGTACAGCATTAGGGAGAGGAGAATTCCCTAAAGGCTAGGCTGACATTAATTCAGTGCTCTGTGTTAAGTAAATGAAAAACTTTTAAATTTATTTTTTCTCTTACCCATCCAGCTATTGGTTTTACAGGCTCTTTATATTTGTTTGTCCATATCCAAACTCTGTTCCTTCTCCTACTCTTCCTCCGCTCATTCATTGGGTTTTTCTCTGTCCCTTCACATCCACCTCCTAAACAGAATGTGAACCCAATGATATTCAGGGCGAAGGGCTGAACTTTTGAGCCCAGTGTTAGGGTTAAACAGGGACTACAGATTTTTTTTCTCATTACAATAGATGATTTGACCTCACCTTCCTCTATATGCTGTTCCCCATTGTTTGAATTTTAACATCTGTTTTGATTTCCTGTTACAGCCTGACCCGATCCTATGTCGTACACTTCCCTGCATTTAATTTCCTCCCATTCTGTAAGTTGCCCATCTTCCAAAGCGTCTGATGAAGTGGGATTAATGAATAAATAAATAAATGCGATAAATAAATTTGTTAGTCTTTAAAAGTGCCAGAGGACTCCTTGTTTGTTTTATTTGAACGTCAGTACAACAAGCAGTGCTATTGCTAATGATGGTATCATGCTAATACTTGCATAGTGTAAGCTTCGGGTGGGCTAAAATTAATTCAATTGCCCTTCTGCAGTCTCTCATAGAAATAAACCCCAATCCCTGTGGAGAAAGCAGCTGGATACCCAGGATCCAGTCTGTATGGGACTAACAGCAAAGATTGCTCAGAGTTACCACCCCACATTAAAATACTACTAAAAACAAACATAACAATGAACTTAACTACTAACTAAATAAACCTTATCCTAAGAAAACAAAATACAATTAACCAAGAACAATCCCTACAGAAACCCCCACATGAAAGATACCCAAGAGTCCCAAAGTCCAGGTGGAGTTCACCCAACTCTCAGCTACAGTCTTTGTTCCAGTGTAGAAGCTTGAGTGGCAAGAAATAGCTGTCCTCTTCTTCTTTCTTTGCAGTAATCTTCTGCAGAATTCCATGCAGGCTTTTCCTAATCCTTTGCAACCAGCCCTCAGTCCCATATGCATGTCTACAAAATCTGTTGCAGATGACTCCATTAGAGGGAGAAAACATCTTGTTCACTCCTGGCTCAGCTTCTCTCCTGAAAACTGAGCACATGGGCTCTTCTCAAAGCAGCTCTAGCCTGCTGTCTGCACAGACTGCTGCTCTCATGTGATCTGACTGACCACACCACATCACACCAGCAGGGTACACTGTGGAGCATGCTCAAAATGCTACCACTCCCTGCTTCTATAAGTTTCTGGTTGTGGGTAGCTAATCTGCCCAGCAACCGTAACCCACCCTCAGCCGGTCTCTTAAAGAGATAGCCGGGGTTTTTTTAGGCATATGGGTTAAAATAGCACCTTTCATCCAGGGCTCTCGAGAGGCTTTGTAAATGTGGGAAGGCATTATTATCTCCCTTTAACAGACAGGGAAACTGTGGTTCAGAAAAATTTATGCAAGAGATTTAAAAAATGGGTGGTTTGAAATTAGGCTCCTAGGTCCTGATTTCAGCATCTAAGTATCTGGCCTGATTTTCCCAAAGTGCTGAGCGTCCACCGGTTCACATTGACTTCACTGAGAGTTCTGCAGGCCCAATACGGAGATGCCAAAATATGGAATTAGAATTTTAGGCATCTGTTTTTGAAAATTTCCGCCTAAGTGATTTTTCCACAGTCACACAGGGCTCAAACCCTTCCGAATGGTGCTGAGGACTTACAACTCTCTTTGAAGTCATGACATGCTCTGCACCTTGTAAGACCTGATGAGCAAATGGAAGCATTGGGAATAAGCCATAAACTTTACTTTATGGGAAGAGAGCCACACTTATTGGACATGATTTCATTAAGAGATTAAATAAGACTGCTCTCTATCTTGGAGCTGAGCTCTCTTGTAGGATTTAGAGCCATGTGACCCAGAACCAGGACCCAAGTATAATTTTTTCAGTCCCAGTATAAGCTTGTAACATGGGCCTCCCTGGTAATGGAGGTTGTAGCCTGGACTGGGCCCCCCAGGGCCTCCAAACCCCAGTAAAGTTTATCCTTCCCCCTCCGTGTGGTGTCCCTGGCCAGAACTTATGGCTATAACCATTCCATTCTGTTCAGAGTGGGATCATTTTGCAGGCCCTGATGGATTTTAATGGGGTCAGAGATTAAGGCATTCTTAATATTTTATTTTTATAATGCTGGCTATTCAGTGCTTAATTTGTTCTAGAGCTTGCCAGGGCTGAGCCCCAGGACCACAAGGCATGGCAGTTCATAAGCCCAACACCCCTGGGCTCCAGGCCCAGTAGTCACAACTCTTCAGCCATCCAGCTTAGATGGAAGTGCCACCACCAGCGGCAGCTCAGAAGTAAGGTGGCAATACCATACTATGCCTTCTGAGCTGGGTGCCCGGCTGTCAGCCACTGTCCTCAGGCCACCCAGCCAGTGCTTACTTGGTTCTGAGGCACAGCCCTGGCCTTTCTTTCATTACAAATTAAACCCTGTGGTTACTATTTTTCCATTTGGGGGAGTAGTCCAGAGATTTCGTCACCGCAAAGGGAAAAGAAGGCAATAAGAACAAACATACCAGCTATTTAGATGGAAGTATTGCATAATTTTTATGGTACAAGATATAAGTAGCAACTCATCTTTCATTTCTAATCTAGTTGAAAGCACTCAACCCCATTCAGTGCACTGGAGTTAATCTGTATTTATATATATACAACTTGTTGTGTGCTCTTACTTAAGAAATATACTCACACTCTATGATATGGAGAGAATTGTAGGGTGCATTTTCCGAAACTTTATAGAGAGTTGGCAAAGGAAACGTTGTAAAAAAATCTACTAATGAATCTTTTGTGTGTGCAAAAGCAAATTAAATATTTTAGCTGATTGCAGTTTGAATCATTACACAGCAAGTGTAAAACTTGCGAAGAAAAGTTAAAAACAGAATCATCTAATTCTTACGTTTTCTCCCCATAGCATTTTTACTGCTCTATATTTTACTCCATTGTTGTCTATTTGAAATATCTTTTCAGTACTAAAGCCATGTGAAAATTCTTGCACTAATTATTGCCTCCCTTATCTCAACAATTTATCTAGCAACAAGCAGTCTCTGCATAAACCATATGTAAAAATTTGTTGAGAGGAGAAAAAAAAGAAATCATGATTACCTCTCTTAGATTTATTTCAGTTGGTTTAATCCAGGAAATATCATATAGCATATAAAAATATAAAAGGGATTAATTTAATATTAAATGGGATATCTTGTATAAAAACATTATTTAGAAATAACTAAACATTTAGAATCAATGGTTAAAATTGTGCTCCCATTGAAATCAACAGGAATTTTGTGATTAACTTCAGTGGGGTTAAGATTTCACCTATAGCAGGTATTTAATTTAAAGGAATATGCACAGAGGTTTAGTGGAACATGTAGATGTTTTAATATATAAATAAAATTCTCATATGGGTTCCATTGTCTTTGTTATCAGTATGAGTAAGATTGCTTATTCACCAATTTCTAGTACCTCCCAGGTAGCCTTTTGCTATTTATGTGCTTGCTCAGTGCTTCCAATAGCTAGCAGTCATGCATCTCGGCAGTATAAGTAATATAAAGATGGTGTTTTAAAAATAAATCTAAGCACAAAATAAACCTACCAAAAATAACTGCTACTTAGTTCAGGTGAGCAAGTACCTGAATTGACAATCTATACTTGTCGGCCAGGATGTAAACTGTTTCAGCAAACTAAATAATATATGCTGAGTGTGGGTGTAGGATCCTGAATCTTCATGAATTTCCTACTTCATTTTTATTTCTTAAAAACTAAAAGAAACCATGATGGCCAGTTACAACAAATCTACATGTGGATAACAATAATAATAACAACAAAATGGTTCATTTTTCTTATTTAAACAGTGTTCAACAATATTTGTAGAATTCATTTCTGTCTGTCTGTCTGAAGACCTAATCTCTCATCCAAGTTCTCATTATCTCTCCTATCTTTCTGAGAACAGCTTCTTCAACACCCGCATTGCCATGCACTCCTCCCAACAGTCCATACAAAATCACCTGCAAAGATCTTATTTTCTATTCATCATTCTGACCACATTCTGTCTTTGCATCACTCTTTTCCTTCTACCACATTAAGTTTGAGTCTTGTGAAAGGCATAATGCTACACCAGTGTGCCCCCTTCCCTCCTATTCTTGTCTCTCCTGGAATAACCCTGACCTTTCAATTCTGTGAACAATTTCAGCTTCATAAAATTAGTGAGGAAGAGACATATTTTCAAGAGACAGGGTGGGTGAGGCAATATCTTTTATTGGACTAACTTCTGTCAGGGCTGGATTAAAGCCCCTGGAAGCCCGGGCTGCGCACTCTTGTGGACCCTCCTTCCCTCCTAACCCCCCTGCACTGTGACAGTGCCAAGCTTGAGTTTGGGACAACACTTGGCATTATGGGGGCCTGGAGCCCACAGACCAGTGGCTAGTCACAGGGTGCCAATACTGGAGGACCCAGGGCCCTGGAGCCAGAGGCCATGGTCTGCAGAGCTCTTGCCCTACCCCCGGGCTGTCTGGTCTGCTCCAGCAGGTCTGGGGCACTCCAGGGGTGGGGCCAGCTGGCGTACAGTGTGGCCCTGTCCCTGGAGTGCAGCTGCAATGCACCAGTCTAACCTGCTCCCTGGGGCAGACCAGCCAGCCCAGAAGCAGGGTGGGAGTACCGCGGACGACATCCCAGGAGTGGAGCAGCCCCAGGCCCAGCCAGATTGTTCCGGCCTGAGCAGGGCTGTGTCTTTGTGGGGCGACGGGGACCCAGATGCCTCTTTGTCCTGGTGACCGAGGCTGCAGCCTTTAAAGCCCCTGCATTGATTTGGCCCTGTAGGTGACAGAGACAAACTTGTGAACTTCTTCAGAATTCTTTGCAGCTCAAAAGTTTCTCTCTCTCGCCAACAGAAGTTGGTCTACTAAGAGATACTACCTCAGTCACAATGTCTCTAATACCCTGGGACCAAGATGGCTACACAACACTGCATACATACTTTCAAGTTTGATCATGTGTGTGTAAAATTCACTGGTTAAATCTAACTACACTTTGAAGTGTGTTAAAACTATAGTATTATGTGCCAACTGTAAAGTTGCTCTTTTTTATTAGTTTATTGTTTCATTAGTGAGAGTGATCTCTTATGGTTAAACTAGCTTTAAATTATATGTTTGCAAAAGGACATCATTTTATAAAGATGTCTTTCAGAATGATGTAGAGGAGATGACCAATGTTTATAATCTCCCCTTTTTTCATTATAAAAACAAAGAAATTTCAGTTGTCTAAGAGTTAATCTGGTTTGCACATTTTTGCATGTGAGTAGCATACTGTATCCATTAAACTTAGATAAAAGGTTAAAATGGCAATTTGTGATCACTTTTAGCTGTTTTTGTGACTTCTTTTCACCTAGTCTCTGAGCTGAAATGAAAAGTTAACCCTCTTTGTTGTTAAACTGCCTTAGTTGTAGCTGCTTTGTAAGTGTCCATATGCTGGCAACAGTTTTTGTAGAACAACCCTTCAAATAAATGGACTGTCAGTTTGTGCTAGGGACTTTTCATGTGCCCTTTGAAAGGTGCATTCATTGGATGTATCTGTTCCATCATTAACAGTGAAGTGGTTGACACCATTGACATTTACATTTTGAGATTAAAAATTTAACAATTGAAGCTTCAAAGTTAACACCACAATCAGATGAATGGGAAAGTTCTTACTTTTCTAGGAGCTATTGTGTCAACCTGTTACGTTACAAACTAGAAAAGATGGCAGACCATTGTTTTATTTGCAAAGATTCTCTTCACAAGCAGAAGGGCTAGGAGCCTCATGACTGTAACATAAAGGCTTAGATTTTGGAAAACCAACGATCAATTTAGGAAATCCTTAAATCTGCACAATTCCCTTGTCAGTGGTTACATTAGTTCTTTACAATGTGGGAAAGTATATTGCTTAAAAAAAAGTCACGATAATCATAAAGGGCATATAAAATAATGCTTTAGTATTGTCATGATTTCCAAGGATTCAAGATCTGAGTTAATTTCTCTTAAGAAGAGAAAGGAGGGTACTCAGACACAAGATTAGAAAATGATCCTAATAATCTTTATTTACGTTATGGCATAGTTCCTACATGTGGCCTGTCTATATAGATTACCATGGAATAGGAAGGAAAGCTGCTTGAAATTAAATGTTGTAAATAATCCCTGTATTATTACAAATGGGACCTCTCTATGTGAGAGATAATAGTCTATCACACCTCTTGCTTGCCATATGTGGCTCCCATCCAGTAAGTTGCTGAGCATCCACAACACCCACTGGTGTTAATGGGAGCTGAGGGATTTCAGAACCTTGTAGAAAGCACCCTGAGGCCTTGTCTATATATGATTATCTCCTAGGATCCTTCCAGATTGCTTCTGAGTGAGAGGAGTTTGCTTATTTTAAGTATTTTGGGGGAAATTCCTTTGCATTTTTTATCAGTATCACATTATAAAATAATACAAAGGTGTTGTACTTTTTGACACATCAGAAGATCCTGGGCCAGATCACGTTCCCAAGACGTGCATAGTAATCGTTCCACCAGCCATACATTTCACACTTCTGCATAGAGGGCTAAGAACCAGTTATCTTCAGAGGCAGACACTATCTCCCCTTCCTAAAATCCTACAGAAGGCTGTCCATGGACATGGAATCCACAAAGGAGAGAGGACAGGGATAAGGCAGACTTGGTAGCAAAAAGAGGATAACCCTATATTGGGTGTAGTTCAGGGCATGGGATATAGACTATCTCCACTCGCTCCCAAGCAGCGCAGCGCTTCCATGGTTGGGATTCCCATGGGATTCCAATTTGTATTCCTGACACAACAGTCTAGGAGGAATCAGTTTTGATTGACTCTTACCATGTGTTCTTTTTGGTCCTGAAGTGTATTCCCAGGTGGCTTATCCTATTATTTTAAACTACCACAGTTTGCTGTAAAACAATCTTTTCTGTGTCTTTTGGAAGCCCTTCTTAGTGATTCCCAGTTACGAAAGTTGTGGTGTGATAAACTATTTTTAACATGCCATGGAATCCAGTGACCGACTGAGTGGCTTTAAAGGAATAGATGAAAATTAATTTTCGTGCTATCCCCATTTGGGGAACTGAGGCACAGGATGCAGTAAAACAAATAAGGAGTCCACAGATACCCCTTTGGAAGGATGCAATAAGTGACTTGCACTGGGAACATGTTGCTGATCTGGGAATTGAATCTAGATTTCTTGAGTCTCAGCCTTGTGCTTTGCCTTTGTGACGTTCCCTTTCTGCAATCTGGTCTGATGGGTAGGAACAGTGGCACAATCAGCCTCTCCTGGGCCCTGACTTACCCTGCCGTGCTAGGTGAACCACCACTCCTGAGTCAGCTCATACTAGCCTCCTGTGTGTAATCAGTCCCAGACAGTGGACATGCATCTACACTAGCCACTCATGAAGTGGTCCCCCAGCAAGCACCCACAAGCCGCAGATGCCACACCGGGAGCTACCATCTTGCAGGGATCAGGACCCTTCTGATTGTCGCAAGCTCATTTAGTCTGGTCCATCAGTTTAACAAAGAAACTGATATGCATATACTTTTGCTCTAAGTCAGGCATCCACACTTTCACTCTCTTTCCAAAATCCACACTGCTTTAGCTAAAACAAACATTTGCTTATTGATTAAAACATGAGGTTAAGTGAAGATATAGCAAAGCAATCAGTCAATGCATTTATCACAATCAAATAAAAGATAACTTGCATTCTAAAGATCACTGTTATAGTCCATCACTAGCTTACCCACATGCTTTGGCTAATGACGGTTTGGCAGCCGGGTCTTCCTCACCATGTGCGTAGGTTCAAGTCCTGGAAGTTGCTTGCAAGATGGAGATCTTGGCACAAAAGCCACTAACCAGTTTAAAGTGTGTCTTTTTCTCCCTTCAAACCCCCTTCCTCCCTCCTTTCATTCAGGTGATACATTTTGTTCAGAAAGGGAAGGTGTTCTGCCCCCGCTTGAGCCAAGGTGCCCCAGATATTTAGCTAGTCAAGTGTTATGGATATTTCTTCTGGGTGTGGATTGCAGCCCTGATTGCCTGCTCCTACTTGAGCCATGTGAAATACATTTAGGGACATGTTTCACATCTGTACACATGAATGATGTTGCAGGAAACATGCTACCATAACAATAATGTAGAGCATGCCATGAGTATTCAAAAAATACCTAACATGACATATTTTGCATTAAACCCTACTATTACATTACAAGGGTGGAAAAGAAAGATACACATATCCCATGACTGGGGGGAGGAGTGCAGCACATCACAGTTTTAGTCTATCCATTCCACCACTGTACCCTGTCATTAGGCCATCCTACCTCTAAACCCTAGTCCTTTCCTTTCCTACTCCCCGTCATTCTTCTCTTCTTTGTTTCAGAATACAGCACAGCCCTGTAGCAAACGCAGTAAAACTCAGAGACCTGAGAACAGTGCATCCCCTAGCAATATCTTCAAATGTGATTTCTTCTTGGCCATGCTCTGTTCACTGGTTCACATTTTGCTGAACTTGATTCCCTTTGGTCCCAGTTCAGGAAAATGCTGAGTTCTGTTAACTTTCATCATCATCATCAGTAGAAACTGTGGTCCTTATGCAACAAAGCAATGAAGCACATGCTTAAATCTAACTGAAGATAATATTTCGCTGAAACAGGGCCTTGGACCTTGCTAGATGTGCCCTGAATTATATTCAGTAGATTTAATTGATTCAAGTACAAGGCAAAGAATATTAATGCACAATGATACCATTGTAATATTGTTAGCCAGTGTAGATTCTAAGTAATACAGAATTGTATTTTCAGAGCCTTTGAACCTGTAAACTAAGAAATGAGTGGAATAGCAATGGGGAAAGGTCTTCTAAAACAGGTTTTACTAGTGTAGGTACTACTACTTTTCAGATCTCTAATCCTGTCATTCCTGGGATTTTGATACACACATCTCTAAAATGTAGCCGTGATATCAATTCATTTCATTCACTGTTACCAGAATTACCTTGTCATTTTACAAGACCGTTTGTTGTAAGTCCACATTGAAGGTTGTGATTATTAGAGTGTTGCATTAGACTACATCATTTTCAATTAAAATTGTGTACATCACTTTCACTACATCAGTTATGAGTTGTCATTAGTTAATGTTTCCTGCATTATAGAGCTATAGCTAAACCTGTAATTATCACACACGATCAGCTTTTCACAGAGCTTGTTTCATATTAGACCAGCCTTTCAAAATTCTACTCATCTGCCTAGAGGAAGTGAATAATGACTTTGATGGGCGTATAAAATGTCACCAAACTATTGTCAGACTGAGCATGTGGATTTTTTTGTATAAGCTAGTATAGTTTTTCACAATGACTTCATAAATCTCTATTAGCCTATTTTTCATGGACTTATAAAGATTTTTCTTTTCAAAGTAATGTTAAATTGCTGCTGCTACAAAATATTCTGTGTTACTTTAATAGAAAGGTATGTATTTGTGAAGCCAATGGTTGAGGAAGCTGTCCACCATGTAATTTAGGTGTTTATGAATAGAGCAAATAATATAATTTTTAATATTGATGCAAGTTCCTTGTTTTTCAATTGAAAAAAGTTTTAATGGGTTTATTTTGGTGTCATCTTGCTTCTCATCCATTTATAAAAGAAACCACCGTCTATGTAGTTTAAGCTTATTTTATGAAATTTTCCATGTAACAAGATATATTTTTATTTAATTGCCTTCTGACTGCTAATATTTTACAAGCAGTAGGTATTTTGTAAATGCATTTACAGTATTTTCTGAGATATCTATGGGGCATTCTTAAGAAGTTTAATCTGGTCTCTCTTTCTTTAGAGCTTAGTAGGAATTCTTCAGTTTTAATGCTGAAGATGAACCTGAAAATACCATAAAAGATAATTGTGCTACTGAGAAAATATTCAGGAATACTTCAGATCTGTTGTAATATTTATTTATTTATTTTCACTTCCTGCATTGACTGTTAAGTAAGAAAGGATAGTTTAATGACTTATAGCATTAGAGTAATGTTCCATGCTAATTAAAAAGGTATGTGAGCATTTTGCATAAGATTGCAGGCATTCTAATTACAGCCTGGGAAAACCCACCTGGTGAGCAAGCTTGATTATTATTGTTAATTTTATTTTACTCTTATGTATTTTATGTAGTAATTTAAAAAGAAAAAAAAACTTTGCTAATGCTCAGATTCTGCAGCGAGCTGTAAACCCCATTGAAGTAATTGTTTTAGTCACAGCTCCCTGATTGTCAGGGCAGATCCAGGCTATACTGAACTCTAGTGTAGATTTGAGCAGCATGGGGGCTGCTCTAATTTATGCCATCTGGCACTGGTGCCTAAAGGAACATGCACCAGCTGAGTGTAGCTGAAGTGCAGTGTGCTCTGATTCCTATGCTGAAAACGAATAGAGGTGTGGAGCAGCAGACAGCTATGCCGTTTTTTTGCCAACTGAGAGCTTCCTGCATGCCCAGATAATTCTCATTTTGGTCAAATCTAGTTGTTTTCCAGTCTTCTGTGCTGCTCCAGTGGCTCAAAGAATCATGTACATGGTTGCTTTCTGATCCTAATAATGAAATACTTATGATCATGCCTGATACTATGCAGCAACAATTTTCATGCTCCTACCAACTCTGTAAATTAAAATAAAATGTATGGACGTAGGGAGAGCATGATTAAAGTGAAAGGATCAGCGGAAAAGGGAAGGTATGATTGCAAGGAAAAAAGAACAAAGAGAAAGAGAAGGTAAAAAGGAAACAATGAGGAAAATATAAGTGTTATGCTGTGCACTTTACCATTACCATGTCCTTTCTTGTCTGTTTTGTCTAATCCCCTGACATAAAGTATCCCATACATGGTTCTGCAGAAGAGGCATATGCACAGTTGTGCAAATCTGCCACAAAGACATTTGACTGGGAGAAAAACAAAGAAACTGGCCCTTAATCTGCACCATAAGATGTTGAATCAGTTCCATTACTCAAACTTTTCTTTCTCATTCCACCCCAAAGTAGCAGCCAGACTCTCAACAGCTGGGAAAGAGATCTTTTTCCCCCCCCTAATTATATTGCACAATGCTGCACTGTGGTGTTGATGAGCTCCTTCTGAAGGAAAAGGATCTATTGAAAGTGAGATATTGAAGCTATTCACTAATATCCCTGTTTTTTAAAGCCTCCATTTAGCACTGATTCCATTTGTTATACCTTTTCTGGACTTTTACCCTTCCTGGTCACAGCTGCAGTAGTAGTACAGGAAGTTTTTACAGCATGATAACTGATGCCTTGGTTGATACATTACAGAACCCATGGAGATAGGACCCATAGTAGTGGCCTTAAATGTTCTCTTTTGTTATTTGGCTTTTTTCATTATCTTGGCGTCTCAAGTGAGCCTTTTCCAAATGAGTAGCCTGTGACCCAGGACTAAGGGGGTAAGATATTTTAGAAATATAAAAGACAGAAAAAGAAATTGTGGGGGGAAAAATATGGTTTCAAGCTTCTGTTGATAGATTTTTGATATAACAGAATAAAACCTTTGCCCATTATGACTAGACAATGCAATGACGTCAGGCTGTTATAATAGGTGTGCATCCCAAAGCACAGCAAAAGAAAAGCACACAGTTTTCCAACAGCAGCCAGCAGGGGATATGTCAATGCTATGAGAAGATCTCTCCTCCAAAACTTACTATTTTCTGTGTTTTGGGTGCAGAATCAGAACCAGGTTTCCAGCATGTAATGGCTTGGAGGGCAGCTGGCCAGAAAAGAATCTATTTCATGAAAAATTCTGAGATTTTGAAATGTGTTGTCACTCCAGCATGAGAAAAAAATAAACCCCTTCACAAAATTCTGTAACAAAGTTAAAGAAAGACAGACCCCACCCCACCCCTACCTGCTCAGAATAGCCAACAGCCTGGTAATCAGAGAACTCCTTTGGGATGTGGAAGACCCAAGTGGAAGTCCCCACTTCATATATAAAAAGATGATGTTTAAACATGGGTCTCCCACATCCCCTGTGAATGACCTGACCATTGGGCTATTGATTATTCTAGGATGGGGTATTCTGTCACTCTTTCGGAAGACATTTTTTGTTGAAACCAATGTGTTTCCATGACGAAACATTTTGCTTTTGACAAAATAGCATTTTTGAAGGAAAAAAAAAATTTAATCAATTTTTTTGATGAGCTCTTCCAAAGAGGGACAAGTTGATTGAGGAAGTAGAACTCTTCAGTTCCTGCCTTTTCCCACAGACTTCTTGGGTGACCAGGATAAATCCTTTAATTCCTCAGTGCATCTTTTCCCCACATGTAAAAGGAAGGCAATAACACTTGCTTTCTCCCACTCATGATGTGTCTTGTCTGTAAGCTCTTCTGTGTTTGTACAACCCTAGTATAAGGAGGCCCTACACTTAGTTAGGGCACCTACGTGTTACTTATTAATTATTGCACTGTATCATTAATTGAATTTAAAATTATTTATCTTACTGGATTGCTCACCTCTATAAATATAATTTGAAATATCACAACAGAATATTTCAGAAGAGAAGATCCTAATGGAAGATGGACAGAGTAAAAGAATTTAACTTGATGACCACAGAAAGGAATATAAAGTTATAAACAAAGCTTAAAAATACAACAGGCCCAATTCTAGATTCCTTACTCATGGAAAACTCTGATTTAAGCATGTGGGAGTCTTGCCTGAGTGTCCTGAGCAGGATTGGGACCTATTTGTATTAATTTAGAAGTGCAGAAATGGTGTGAAAGAAGGAGTGTTAAAACACAGCTGTGGGAATGAATAAGCTGCTTCCTTCCCCTTGGAACAGAAATATAGACAGCCATAATATGACTGCAACATGCTGCCCTGATGCTATGTTGCCATGTTTGCTTTGTAACACTTTATTAATACGCAGTATGTCACAATGCAGTGTCATCACATATTAACTCACTACAATGCAAGTATGTCAACACAATGCCAGGAATGAATGCCTCCATTCAATACAATATCTCCTCTCCTTCTTTTTCCATTCTTCCTTCTGACTGCCAGAGAGGAAGAGAGAGACCCAAGCAGCTCCTCATCTAAGCTTTGTGGTGGTGTCCAAATCTCTGATCCCTTTTTATTAGAAGCCTCTAATCAGACTGGTGGAGTCAGTAAGAACCGCATAAAAACACCCACTGAGTATTAGGCACATGAATCACAAGCCAAGTATCTCTGGCTTAATACAGAAGAGCAGGGGCCACAGCGTGCCATTTAAGTGGGGGACTATACAGTGTGGGAAGACGAGTCCCTCCATTAACTCCCCCTGACTGTACTGTAGTGGTGGAAGAAGAGAGGGTGCTACTGCTGGGCATAGAGTGACAGCCAGCTCTGCTGTACTGGACCTCCCTTGGACTCAGCCTCCTCAGAGCACACCCAGGTGTTTGGTGCTGGAGGCAGCTGTCTCTAGTGCTCAAAGAGAGAAATTGCAAGGAGTTTGGTGATCGACCAGATAGGAAGCAGTTCTGAGGAAGAGGAGCTGGGTTTTACAGTGGTCAAGAAACTGGATATAATTCAACAGTGTGCCCTTAATTGCCAAGAAGGCTAGCAGCATATTGAGCTGCATTAGTAGGAGCACTGCCAGCAGATCAAGGGAAATGATTATTTCCCTCTATTCAGTACTGGTGAGGTCACATCTGGAGCAGGTCTCCAGGTTTGGAATCCACACTACAGAAGGTATGTGGAGAACATGGAAAGAGTCAGTGGAGGGCAACAAAAATGATTGGAGGCTGGGACATATGACTTATGAGGAGGGGCTGAGGGAACTAGGATTGTTTAGGCTGCAGAACAGAAGAATGAGGAGGGATTTGATAGCAGCCTTTAACTACCTGAAGGTGGCTTCCAGGGAGGATAGAACAAGACTGTTCTCAATGGCAGTAGATTGCAGAGCCAGGAGCAATGGTCTGAAGTTGCAGTGGGGGAGGTCTAGATTGGATATTAGGAACCTTTTTCATTAGGAGGGTGGTAAAGCACTGGAATGGGTTACCTAATAAGGTGGTAGAATCTCCATCTTTAGAGGTTTTTAAGGAGTAGCTTGATAAAGCCCAGACTGGAATGGTTTAGTTGGGGTTGGTCCTGCTTTGAGCAGGACGTTGGACTAGATGACCTCCTGTGGTCCCTTCCAGCCCTAATGTTCTATGATTCTGGCAACATTCCTGAGCTGCCTGCATTTTATCACAAGAATCTATCAAATGTCTCTAAACAGGAGTTTACAGTAATTCATAGTGACACAGAAGTGTCATAAATGTTTCCTCATGGATGCTATCCAGGAACAAGAAAAGGATCAGAGGTGGTGTAGGTCCCTTACTGAATGGGGCAGGCATCCTCGTGGAGGATGATGCGGAAAAGGCTGAAGTACTCAATGCTTTTTTTACTTCAGTCTTCACAGGGCGGGCCAGCTCCCAGGCTACTACACGGGGTAACGCGGACTGGAGGGAAGAGTGGCCCTCAGTGATGGAAAGTCAGGTTAGGGAACACTTAATGAAATTGGATGTGCACAAGTCCATGGGGCCGGATGAACAGCATCCGAGGGTGCTGAGGGAGTTGGGGGAAGTGATTGCAGAGCCGCTGGCCATTATCTTTGAGAACTCGTGGCGAACGGGGGTGGTCCCGGAGGATTGGAAAAAAGCAAATATAGTACCTATCTTTAAGAAAGGGAAAAAGGAGGATCCGGGGAACTACAGACCGGTCAGCCTCACCTCAATCCCTGGGAAAATCATGGAGCAGGTCCTCAAGGAATCCATCCTGAAACACTTGGAGGAAAATAGAGTGATCAGGAACAGTCAACATGGATTCACCAAGGGCAAATCGTGCCTGACCAACCTGATTTCCTTCTATGATGAGATGACTGGATTTGTGGATGCAGGAAGAGCCGTTGACGTGATATACCTTGACTTTAGCAAGGCTTTTGATACGGTTTCCCACAGCATTCTCGTTGGCAAGTTAAGGAAGTATGGGTTGGACAAGTGGACCGTAAGGTGGATCGAAAACTGGTTAGATCAACGGGCTCAGCGGGTAGGAATCAATGGCTCGATGTCTGGTTGGCAACCGGTAACGAGTGGAGTGCCCCAGGGGTCGGTCCTGGGGCCGGTTCTATTCAACATCTTCATTAATGATCTTGATGATGGAATAGACTGCGTGCTTAGTAAGTTTGCGGATGACACCAAGTTGGGGGGAATGGTAGATACTCTGGAGGGCAGGGACAGGATCCAGAGAGACTTGGACAAATTGGAACACTGGGCCGAAAGAAACCTCATGAGGTTCAACAAAGACAAGTGCAAAGTCCTGCACTTAGGACGGAAAAATCCCATGCACTGCTGCAGGCTGGGGACCGATCAGCTAAGTAGCAGCGCTGTAGAAAAGGACCTGGGAGTTATGGTGGACGGGAAGATGAATATGAGCCAACAGTGTGCCCTTGTTGCCAAAAAGGCCAATGGCATATTAGGCTGCATCAGTAGGAGTATTGCCAGCAGATCGAGGGATGTGATAATTCCCCTCTATTCGACACTGGTCAGGCCGCATCTGGAGTACTGTGTCCAGTTTTGGGCTCCCCACTACAGAAAGGATGTGGACAAATTAGAAAAAGTCCAGCGGAGGGCAACAAAAATGATTAGGGGGCTGGGGCACATGACTTATGAGGAGAGGAGGAAGGAACTAGGCTTATATAGTCTACAGAAGAGAAGACTGAGGGGAGATTTGATAGCAACCTTCAACTACTTGAAGGGTTGCTCCAAAGAGGAGGGAGCTAGGCTGTTCTCGAGGGTAACAGGGGACAGAACAAGGAGCAATGGTTTCAAATTACAGCTGGGGAGGTCAAGGTTGGATATTAGGAAAAACTTTCTCACTAGGAGGGTGGTGAAGCATTGGAATGGGCTATCTAGGGAGGTGGTATAATCTTCATCTTTGGAGATTTTTAAGGCTCGGTTAGACAAAACTCTGGCTGGGATAATTTAGGGGGAGTGGTCCTGCTTTTTAGCAGGGGGTTGGACTAGATGACCTCGTGAGGTCCCTTCCAACCCTATTATTCTATGATTCTATGATTCTATGTTGGCTCCCTCTGTAGGATGACCTTGAAAAACAACATTCATTGTTCAATGTGAAAAGTTTTCCTATTGTGCATGTAAATTCATTTAATTAATTTCTAACTTAAGCATGTTTGTGCAAACTTTTATCTTTAAAAAGCACTAGAGGTTACAGTGAGTATCAGCGAACAGTTTAAAAAAAAAAACATTAAATATATTCTACTCTTATCCTTAATTATTTTTGTTACATAATATTTATAGTAAGATATTTGGAAACTGAGAGACTCCTTAAGAATATGTTGCAGTAATTGTTACTTGACAAAAATAATTATTGTGAATGATCATTCACTTGAGTAATTCATTGCTCCAGTGTCAGATGGGAGATCAACACTTATGCAGTACACTTTTTTGCTTTGATCATGCAATCAGCATCTCACTTGCTAATAGCTGTCTCACTGAAAGACAGGCTGTATTTGCAGATCTATTCTTTCTATGTTGTTCTCCCTTCTACTCATTACTGAACTCCCCCACCCCCTTGAAATAATTTTTTTTAGCCATTCCAAATAGTGTTCATACTGCATAGGCTTTTTCTGTGCATAAGTGCTTATCTCTGTAAGAAAGATAATTGTAATATCCATATCCATGACTTACGCTACTATGGGAATTCATATATTGTGGATTGTTTGGCTAGTGTTTGTTGTTCATTTTCTTTATGTACATTGTTACAGCTGCAGCAGTGTTATGTAACTCGATCAACTGTTAATTTTTAAAAAAGTATTCATATGCTTAGAAATGAAGCATAAAGACTGGGGGATAGCTCAATGCAGTAGCTAAGAGATGTGACATATTGATGATTTCTCGTGAAACAACCATTGGGAGATAATAAAAAGGTTCAAAGTGTACACTAAAACATTATAATTTTAGATCATTGTCTTTGTCTCTCTTATCAAATATATTTGCCTTCCTTAATCTAAGTCAAGATTGTTCCACAAAAAAACATGTTGTTTAAATTAGGACTAGACGGTGTAATATTCATTACATTTTCTATCATGAATTTTAATAATTTAGTGATCATATGGGTGTGTATGATATTGAGACAGTAATAAAACATTACATTTTGAAGCATTATTCATTAAGTTAAACAGTCTGTTGTTGGCTCGGGTATCTTTCTTCAGAGTACTCTGATGTGCATCAGGACCCAGTTTAGCTGGCAGCAGCTTGAGATACGGAATTAGCATATTGTTTCTCGGGGAATGCCCTTGAATGTGCTTGAGTAGCTGTCTTGTGCAAGACGTGAGCTGCATTGCTGAAAGAAAGAGTGGAAATTTTGTTTCTGGCACTGTGTATTAATCCTGTGTGGCTGTGTCTGCTTTTATATCTCAGGAAAGCTCTTCAGAAATGTCAGGATCATTGTTCAGTGATTAACGAACAGCCAGTGCTGGAATAGTGTTGCAGCTGGGGACTCAGTGCTAGGCCACTTTACAGCACACTTGTGTAGAGCTGCAGAAAGGGGCTATATTGGGTACCAGGTAAGAATCTAATCCTCACTTCTAACGCTCTGAAGATATTGCTGAAAAAATGATAAGCAGAGCTAAGGCTTTCCATTTCTACCACATGAAAAATCCCCTCATGTAAATTTTTAAGAAAGATTTTTTATAATGTGTGGATTTTCTGAAATGTGTTTAAGATTTAAATAGAGGCATGATTGACAAATTTCATTGAACATAAAAAGCTACCAAAGATCAGCCTCGATGTGACCAGCCAAGAGAGACAGTCAACGTGACTTTTTATTAATGTCACATGCCAGGGAACATTGTGTCACTTGGTAAGATGGATGGAACAAAATGTTTCCATTTGGCATAATGCTAAGAAATGGGGAAAATTGCAATCAATCAAATGTAGCAACCTTACTAAATCAGAAGAAAAAAATAACACAAGGAACATACTGCGTAACTGTCTCCAATTAACTCATTTATTTTTTGTACAATAATTTAAGATTTAAGTATTTTTTTTATTTTCAGACTTTTAATCAAAACTTCTACTGTGAGAATTAAATGTGTATGGACCTACTGCTTAAAGGAATTATTCTGTACTTCTTTTCATTTAAAACTGAAAACATCTGTGCATGCCTATAGTGTACAGTACTTCAAAGCATTTATTTATGGTAATCATGTCAGCCACAGAAAGATGGGAAAATACTAGTCTTTAAATTAAGCAATATCAGACAACAGGCTGCAAATTGTGATGAACTCTGACCTTATGTAAAAGGGAAATCCAGATGTTACCACTAGTACATGTGAGAAATGAGGATATACGTAAGACCCTGAAGTTTTTTATTCTAATGCTGTTTTTTAAAATATTCAAATATATCTTATTACTATGCAGGATTGTAGAGATACATTGGGGAGTGCAGGTATGTACAAAATGAAACAATGCTAAGTATAAATAATATCCTTAACAGGAGATCTTTCAGTATTCATAGGAACATCACCATTAGTGAGTGTCATGTACATGAATGCATGTGCTTTCCCATATATTTGATTACTATCAGTCTTTTAAGTATGACACTGTGCATGCATGTATGACTCATAGACTTTAAGGTCAGAAGGGATCAGTACGATCATCTAGTCTGACCTCCTGCAAAATGCATGCCTCAAGACCTCACCCACCCACCCCAGCAATAGGCCACCAACCTATGATGGAGTTATTTACCTCCTTAAATCATAATTTAAGGACTTTAAGATACAGAGAACTCATGGTAGGTGAGCCATGCCCTGTGCTACAGAGGAAGGCAAAAAAAAAAAAAAAACACCCCAGAGTCCAGGCCAATCAGCCCTGGGGGAAAATTCCTTCCCGACCCCAAATATGGCGATCAGTTAAACCCTGAGCACATGGGCAAGTCTCAACAGCCAGTTACCAAGAAACAATTCTTTGTAATAACTCAGAACCCACCCATGTTCTCTCCCCTCTTAGGCCACTTGTATAACCACCACACGTAGCCAAATAAAATCAGTCAATTTCCAAAATAGGCTAATCAGACCATCCCCTCCATAAATTTATCAAGCTCAGTTTTGAAAGCAGTTATGGTTTTTCCCCCGCAACTCCCCTGAAGGCTATTCCAGAACTTCACTCCTCTGGTGGTTAGAAACCTGCATCTAATTTCAAGCCTAAATTTCCTGATGGACAGTTTATAATAATTTGTTCTGGTGTCCACATTGGTGCTGTACTCAAGTAATTCCTCTCCCTCCCTGATATTAATCCCTCTGCTGTATTTATAGAGAGAAATCATATCCCCCCTCAACCTTCTTTTGGTTAGGCTAAATAAGTCAAGCTTCTTGAGTCTCCACTCAAAGGGCAGGTTTTCCACTCCACAGACCATCCTTGTAGCCCTTCTCTGCACCTGTTCCAATTTGAATTCATCCTTTTTAAACATGGGGGACCAGAACTGCATGCAATTTTCCAGATGGAGTCTCACCAGTGCCTTGTACAGCAGCACTAACACCTCACTGTCTCTACTTGAAATACCTCTCCTGATACATCCTAGAACCGCATTAGCTTTTTTCATGGCCACATCACATTGGCGGCTCATAGTCATCCTATGATCAACCAGTACTCCCAGATCCTTCTATTATATTGTCATAGGTTTAGCTTCGTAGATGTTCCTTTCCTGTTAAAGAACATATTACACCCTTGGCATTAAGTAAGGCCTCATCTATCCCCTAATAAGAGTGTGTTTTTCTAAATTAGCGTAACCTATTTTAGAAGTGAGTTAAGATCATTCATAGTAAACTAAGTTGGAATAAAAGCATCCACATAGGGAGTTAATTTGGAATAGCTCTTCTGCTTGAAATTCATACCCAAATTTCATCTGAATTAACTTCTCAGTGTCGACAAGTCTAGCTTTAAATAAAATGTCATTCTCTGCCTGCACGTTTCCTCTCATTTTGTTTCTTCTTTTTTTACTTTACTCTAAAATGGGACATGTTCACTTCTCTAACATTTATTTTTCTTCATGAAGAAAACAAACTCTCTGCCACTGTGGATGAAAATTGCTGCTGAAAGCTATGGAGCACTCAACGCAATCATACAGAAGCTGTTGTCACTGCTACATATTGTAGCACTTCTGCAGCTACAGCTGTGGCATCTCTAATTTGAATTCTCTTTGGAAACCCTCAATCAGGACCAGTAAACATCTCGTGGTTTAGATAAAACAGAGCAAACTAGAAGTAGTGAGGCCAAAGTGAAGGGGTTTTTTTATTGGCTAAAGCCCCATAGAGATGATGAAACACAGTCACTGGAGTACGAAGCACATTTTCGCTAAGAGGTAGTCATGTTAGTCTAGATCAGCAAAACAAACAAGGAGTCCTGTGGCACTTT